>JPYR01000387.1:54582-72998 GCA_000775305.1 Belgica antarctica
TTGGGAAATGAATTTTTTTTAACGGTTTTATATTTGAACGATGGTACTTTATATTATGGTACTTTATTCAATGGTAAATTATTCGATGGCAAATTATTCGATGATACTTTATACATGGAGTCGTTTCTTGCGTGTGTCAATATTGTTTTTCACTTGAGCTTAAGAAAATGCGACAGAAATCAGGGCTCTGGATTGGATTAGATTCGCATTCGGATTGGATTGGATTAATCAAGGTTTTTTGAGATTTTCTGGATTGTGAATTGGGATTAGATTGCAAAAAAAACTTGGCCGATCTACAATCCACATCATAAATTTGAATGTCTACTTGTCACAGAAAGCGCTTTTTCGACTTGGATTGGATTCGGATTGGATTGCTTTTTCGACTTGGATTGTGGATGGCGGATTGGATTGCAAAAATATTTTGGTCCGGATTATCTGGATTGGAGGTGAAAAAATCCCAATCCGACGACGATGATCGACTTCTTTAAAGGAAATGTTTGATTGTTTTTGTCATCCATGTGATTTCTTTCGAGAACGCTTTTTAAGATTATGTTGTTCAAGTTCGAATTTCAACTGTTTTGACCCAGTTTCGACGATCAAAATACTGGTTGATCGATCAACCAGAAAGAGTTTCGTTGCACATCGCCGACTTTTCGCGTATATTTTCATCGGCTAGAAAATCTACAGCTGAGTTTGAAAAGAATTATTTGAAGCGTGAAAAGCTACTTTTTCTTGAGGTTTTTCAAGTTCCAACAAGCTTGGAATTAAAAGCTTACAGCTTCTGAATCTGAAGTTCATGCCAAAAGCTTTTAATTTTCGCGCTCATTTTTTACTTCGTTTGTTTACGTCCACAAAAATATTTTTAAATATCTCCAAAACACAATGTCATTCTTGAACTCAACGCTGGATGCAACCGGAAAGGTTGACGACGCCCAGAAGGACGCGTTGGGAGGGAAGGTGCTTCGGATGCTCGACAAAAGTGAGTAAACATGAAAATTTCCTGCAAATTTCTGAAAAATAATGTTTGTAGAAAACTTCTTGAACGACATGGAGAAGATCGTGTTTACTCCTAACGCTCGTTTCCGTCGATGGAAGGTGAAACGCAAGAAGATCGGCACACTGAAAGCCATGGCAGGAATGGGTTTGAGTCACTTCGAGTCGGCAGACAAATATTTCAAGCGAGAGAAGCTTCGACTGGTGCCGTTCAATGTTGACACGATCGATAAGCTGATGGAAGGAGGAATTGATGTTGGATCGCTGACTGAGATATTTGGAGAGGCTGGCAGTGGCAAGACCCAGCTGTGTCTTCAGTTGGCTCTTTCTTGCGCCCTTCCAGTTAAACAACGAGGATTGAACGGACAAGTTGTTTACGTTTCCACCGAAAAAGGCTTCCCAGTCAAGCGAATCGCCGATATGTCCAGCACACGATCGGGTCACAAGGTCTTGGACAACATTTTCGTATCAGTATTCCATACAAAAGAATCCCTTCATCACTTCCTGGTTGAGAGGTTGCCCAACAAGCTGAAAAAGCTTCCTCGGATCAAGCTCGTCGTCATCGACTCGATTGCCGGAATTTTCCGGGCTGAAGCAAACTACTTAGAACGAGCAAGGAATATGCGATGGGTGGCCAACGAGCTGTACCGGCTGGCCGACATCCACGAAATCGCGATTCTCATCACAAATCAGGTCACGACACTGCCTCGAGACTCCGGACCCAGCAAGAACATCGCCAGCCTCGGTCTCTCGTGGAACACGCAAGTGACAACCAAACTGGAAGTCAAGAACACGCAATCGGTGCTGTACACTCAAGAATCAACCATTTACCGAATGCGGTCCTTGGAGGTCGTGTATAGCCCGAGACTTGATTGTAAAACGGCGAATTTTGTGATCGTTAGAGCTGGAATCGAAGGAGTTTGAAAATGAACAGTTGAGTGCCCTTCGGAACTAGTTGTCAGCCCCAATTAATAAAACGTGCGAACCCTTCCAATGAAGCAGTAATAGCCGAGGAATTTGAATTTAAATAAATCGAGTCTTACGTATCCAATCAAAGTGAAATTTATCACAGCCACTAAGAACCTTCAGATCTACAATCGAAGCTGAAATGGTGAGTTGAACAACACGACATACCTACGCAGTCGACAACTTACATGAAATTCTAATCGTTCTGTTTCGGTTCGACTTGGTCGCTATGTTCGACGTTAATTAAATCCATACTCAGTTATTTGCATCTCTTCAGACACTTTATCAACTGTCCAAAGCCTTGCCATCCCTCAAACCAAAATTCTCATGTCTCCCGCATTGACCGTCTTATCTAACCTGAAACTTTTTGTTTATTTTCCTTTGTAGACCGACGAAGTCAACCCGAAAGCATACCCGCTCGCCGACTCGGCACTCACCACCAAGATCATGACGTTGATCCAACAGGCTGTGAACTACAAGCAGTTGAGACGCGGTGCCAACGAGGCCACCAAGACTCTTAACCGTGGATTGTCGGAGTTCATCGTCATGGCAGCCGATGCCGAGCCTTTGGAGATCTTGCTCCACTTGCCGCTGTTGTGCGAAGACAAGAACGTGCCATATGTCTTCGTCCGCTCAAAGCAGGCCCTTGGTCGCGCCTGTGGCGTCTCTCGCCCGATGATCGCTTGCAGTGTCACTTCCAACGAAGGATCCCAGCTCAAGCCGCAAATCACGACCATCCAACAGGAAATCGAGAAGTTGCTGGTCTAAACCACTTCTCAACCGATGGATCTCTCAGGATTATCCAACAATTTAATCTGCAGTTCCAAGTGAAAAGAAATTCACATTTTTAAATATTTTTCTAGAAATATGTAATTGATAAGAGTTTAAGGAATACATAAAGAAGAAGAAGAAAGGAATTAAGGATTTTAAGGGTTGAGGAGAGTTTCAGGTCGACTTGTGTCTAATACATTAGCACACTTGAACATTTTGTTGACAAACATTGAAAGCATGTCAGTAAAGTTGGTAAAAAGTTGTTACAAGTGACATCACTTACAGCAACCCCCGGAACGGGCCTTTCAACTCTTCAAAACACTCAGCGGGGCCTCAAAAAATCGTGACCGTCGAACGTTCACTTCTCTCGTCGTCAACTTCAAAATAAATTCTGTATGACAGTGCTAAGAGATCAGCAGAACAGGACAATGTACATTCAGCGACGAGACGAGTAGCCGCAAACATGAAGCTAGTTTACAAGAGAATCGAGAAGGGCAATGGGTGAGTGAAGACAGCTCGAAATCTTCCACGAATCTAAATAATAACATGAAAATTCGCTCAGCTCTGTCGTTCTTGTGCCGGAAGAGTCCGAAGACATGTGGCATGCCTTCAACATTATAGCAGCGGGTGATAAAGTCAAAGCAAGCACAATTCGGAAGGTTTGTAGGCAGTTTTGTCTGACGAAGAAAAGTTTTTCACGAACGATGATTCATTGCAGGTCCAAAATGAAACGGCCACCGGCTCGAGCAGTAGTAGCCGGGTGCGAACGACCTTGACAATCAGCGTGGAGACTATAGATTACGACACACAAGCATGCATGCTTAGGTTGAAGGGACGCAACATCGAGGAGAACCAGTTCGTGAAGGTGAGTCGCACTGGATGGTGTTGAGATGCGTAGCCAACTGTTGATTTCGCTTTTAGATGGGTGCCTACCACACGATAGACTTGGAACTGAACAGAAAATTCGAGATCGCCAAGCCCGAGTGGGACTCGATCTCGCTGGGACGCGTCGACGCGGCCTGCGATGTGACACAGAACGCCGATGTCGGTGCTGTGATCATGCAAGAGGGAATCGCACACATCTGCCTCATCACATCGAATATGACAATTGTGAGGAGCAAGATCGACATGGCGATCCCGAGAAAGCGAAAAAACCTGCCGACACAGCACGAGAAGGGCCTGGCCAAGTTCTACGAGGCGGTCATGCAGGGGATCCTGCGTCACGTCAACTTCGACGTGGTCAAGTGCGTGCTGATAGCGTCGCCGGGCTTCGTCAAGGATCAATTCTTCGAGTACATGTACCAACAAGCTGTGAAATCGGACCTGAAAGTACTGTTGGAAAACAAAAGCAAGTTCATGCTGATCCACGCCTCGTCGGGATTCAAGCACTCGCTTAAGGAAGTTTTGCAAGACTCGGCGGTGATCGCCAAGATGAGCGACACAAAAGCAGCAGGCGAGGTCAAACGCCTCGAAGCGTTCTACACAATGCTTCAAGTGGAACCAGCTCGAGCGTTTTACGGATTAAAACACGTTCAAGCAGCCGTAGCAGCGCAAGCAATTGAAACTCTACTCATCTCCGATAATCTCTTCAGGTGAGCGAAAAAAACGGTTTTTGATTTCTTGAGATTTTTATTAAGATTAACTGCTAAATGGGCAATGGCGGAAGAACCAGCCGGTCGGGGAGATCGTGTCGGAAAATTGTGTTGTCGTACTTTCTCTGATGTGTAAGTCTGTTGTCCCTGAGGTTGGTTGAATTCAATGTTCTTGTGATTCTAGAAAAGAGAAAATTGAAAGGATTAGTGATTGTGATTCGACAAAGCAGCTTAGAGTCTTGCAAATTTGCAAAATTCATTGTCATGCCATCTTAAAAGCTAGAAACCTGGTCAGGCATTGCATCAAAACGCGAGCTTCAGCTTCCAAAAACGTTAAAACTAAATTTATTCCCGTCGTGTCTTAAGACTTTCGTGCCAAAACAGGCTCAAAACGACACTTTTCGACTTCGAAACGTGATTAAAAATTAATTTCTGCTTGATCACTCTCTTCAAGCCCAATTTCGTTCGCGCAAAGCTTCTCCACCCACCGACGCACGGCTTTTAAGGACTTCCTTCGCTAATTCCGAGGCTCGACGTTGAGAAATTCAATCTCAAGTCCCTCATAATCGATCGCAAATTAGATTCAATGACGGTTGGGCAGTGGCTAGGATAGTCGATTGGTGTCAAGGGCCGTTTGCTAGAACAATCACTTTGGGATGAGCATTCTGTCATCCTTGTTATGCATAATAGACACTCAGACAAGCAATTTAGCTTTTTCAACAACCTTCTAGTCTCCTCACCAACCCTCCTACCCCAGCCACTGCCTTGTTTACGATGAAATTCCCCTTCGGTAATACACCACCGTCGTGTGGGCCCGTCCCGGAAGAACAACTTCACCGCAAAACTCTAACTGTCTGTTCATCGAGAAGCTCAAAGGAGATTTGTAATCAATCATCAAAAGAAGTTCTCCCCGAAAATGGGCAGCAAATCCATTGAAGAAACGTTTTTGTCTTTATCGAAAATTTTCGGCTTCGCGTTATCAAGATTTTGTGTGGTTTCGCTAATGCTTTTTATGCTTTTTATAGGCTCGTAAATAATTGCAATCTTATCGACACAGTAGTTAGGCTTCTCCCTCGCGGCCACGTTTTTGTCGACTTAATTCACATGTCTCGCGATCGATCGGTGATTGAAATTCACTTAAATTCGCCATTGACCTTTGAAAGTCATTGCAAGGATGTCAAAAAGTGCTTCATTTAGATCGCGATGTGCGCGGTACAAAACGCGGAGGCGAAAATGTTCAGTGTCCATGCTCGCATCCCATCGATCATCCGCTAAAATGGTCATTTCGACATGTTTTGCGCTAAACGCTTAATTATCGCCGTTGCTAAACATTCTCGAGACAACGCGAACGTGATTCGCGATCGAACGCAGCTCAGTGCGAGATTTAAATTGATCACTGCGATTAAATGCCCATTGCCAATTCAATCAACTCGGACACTCGACATTTGGCGCTCTCTCTTGAACAGCTCCACCAGTTTGTTACAAATTAATTTAAAAATGCTGCTTGTTTTGGTGTTCGCAAAAAATTTCTTGCTTCATTTGCATGTCGTTCAATTTATTGTTATTGTCAAACTATGGATTGAGACAAAACTGTTCGGAAAATTGAGGTATCGTGTTGGCTGTACTGGTGTTTGGTCACTGGAAGTGTTAAGAAGGGGATTGGAATTTCAGAAAGATTTAAGAATTTTCTAGTGCTTTGAAGCTTTAGGATTGTTAGACTGGCTTCAGCAAAAACTTTTTCTATGGTGACGGAGCTTCTTGATGGACCCAACTATAAAAATTCAACGCTTTCTGAGACTTTATAGCTAATAAAAGCATCTCAAGCTTTTACTGAAGGCAGAAAGTCACTAAACTCTCTTCAAATGATACCCAAAATCAATCTTCAACCCAACCACTTCCTTCCACCAGCCCTGTCCGATCATTCAAATCGCAATCTTCACCTTTCAGACGATTTTTTTTTCTTTTATTGTTCAGCTCGTTTTCTAATGTTTTCTTCTCGCCCAGCCGCGCGCAATTGAATTGAAGTTGAACTTTCTCTCGATCGCGAGTCGGACACGTTTTGAATAAAAACAAAGCCGAGCGCTGCGAACGTCCGCGTAATGAAGTGTTGCACATTGCGATGGGGCGAAGAAAAAAACGAAAAGATCGGTTCATTAGATGGAATTGTGTTAATTGAAGCTGCGAAGATGATTTTGCATGCTTGGGAGATAGTTTGAAGTCTCGAGTTGCGATTTTACAGACTGCGTTATTGGTCGTTATGCTTACAAACTAGTTTTAAACTCGAAAGAACCATTTGCACACACTTAAGAAGCATCACGACAGCTTGAGGAAGAGTTTGTGTGTCCTAAAGATGCCTTGGACAAGCATTTTTGAGCTTATAAAAACCTTCTTTAGCCCTCGCACCAACTCTGAGTTCCTTAAAACCACTTCGAAGCTATAAAAAATCTCGCACTCAATCACATTCCCGCTGAACCCCGGTGAACCACAATGAATAACACTAAGCCGTCAATAAATTAAGATACTTTATAATGAGCCATCGAGTCTCGCGATCATTTCGCAATCCATCTTTCTTCAAAAGTCGCGAGTGATTCACGGTGAAGCTTCAAAAAGAATTCTTGTCGAGATCAATCGAATCGAGTCATTCATTTTCTTCTCCGATTTTGCTTTTAAAATCGCGTAAAAACAAAGATTTTTGTTTGATTGCTTGAAAGCGGAGCTCGCGTGAATGTTAATCGCATTCAGTTTCGTGGGTTTGATTTTTGATGGTTCCAGTTCAGCGGTGAAATTTGAATATTTTCGATCGCTGGAGGCTTTCGGAGTCTTTCGGGGTCGCTTAAGCGAAAGCGTCACGCATTAAATCTCGCAAAAATTTGGCGAAGATCACATTTGCAAATTCAATTAGCGCAATTAGTGGCTTGAGAGTCCAGCAAACGGCGCTTCGAGTGTGACCCAAATGACGTTTTCGATTTCACAAAATCGCGATGAGCATGAAACGCCAAAGTTTTACCTTTTGGAGCTACGATTGCAGTCGTTATCAGTGTTGGCACAATTTGTCGCTGATAGTGTGTGCGCCGGCTGCCTCCAAGTGCCGCTGCTCACGATCTGCGCATTGATCAGATCTTTCTGTGCTTTCGAGTCTCGTAAACTCTCCTTAATCGCTTTGTTTTTGGCATTTTTTTCGCTATCACGTTGAGGCTGCACAGGCGCCTGTTGATTCACGCCGCTAAAGCGCTTATTTTTAGCGGGTGGGTGGATTTGTTGTTGATTACCCGACACGCGATCACTCTTCATTGTCGCTTTCGTTATCACATGCCGGCTCCGAACCAGCAGAATGTTGGGAAGTCCGTTGTGCGCGATGTAGTAATCCGGTTTCATCGCCGTTGACATGTTTTCCAGCCCAGGTTTGATCTGCTTCTGAAGGAATTTCTTTCGATTCTTCTTTGATTTGCGTTTCTCGGTTACGTGATGAGAATGTTTGAGCTTGTTATTGGAATTTGTGGCTGATTTTAATCCTGGCCGGGTGTGGAACCGGTTTGGGTCGGCCTGCAGTCGCTGAAATCTGTTAAATCTAAGATTTTAGTCAACAAAACGTCACCGAATGTCTTCCGATCGCGTTGATGTGGAAGTTTTGCGTTCCTTCCACGAGAACTGCTGTCGATCTTCAGCTTACGACGCCACGAAAACAACTGAACGTGAGACAATCGCCCCGATGTGAATGGAATGAAGAAAACGAAATCGTGAGAGAATTTTGAGCGAGTATTTAGCGCGAGAGAAAGAATTCTTCGAGACATTTTTATGCTGCACGCCGACTTATGTTTTATTTTTGGACTTGAAACGAAATCGTCTTCTCTCCTGCTTTCCTTCTTTCTCTGATGTAAGTCGCAGATGATGTAAAATGAAACGCCAAGCTCTAAATTTAGGTATTTCTTCTCGCTTGTTTACATTTCTGGCCTTTAACTCACGCTGCGCGTTAATCAAACGACATACAAAAGCGACTCAAATTAAAATTCCAAGCGCCGAGAACGATAACAACGAAAAATGTCAAGAACTAGAACGATCGAGGTGCCACAAGGGGACATCGCAGAGACGTTTCTGTGATCTATAAACCTGATCGCTAAGCGTGGACGTGTGGGCACAGTTTTGATTCAAAACAGTTTAGCTGGTTACTCACACAGGCTGGTCGGGTGTGCACGGGAACTGCTGAAGGGAAAATTGATCTAAAAATCTTGATTTATCTTGAAAATGTACTCGAATATCAATTATTTAGAGAAAGTTTCTTGAAAATCAGCCCCCGCTCACCCAGTCGCTGCCTAAACAGCACGCAAAGGTTCAAGTTTCTTGTGTCTTACTGTGCAAGCAAGTCTGCCGAAGGGAAATGCTAGTTTCTGAATCACTTACACATCTGGTTTTCACTCCAAACTTGTCATAATTGAAATAGCGCGGCAGGAGTCAGGCTCTGTCGAAAGATCAGCCGCTAATTAGCAGCTTTGCCTTCGGGTTAATTCCACTTTTAATTGCGCCAAGTCTTTTGAAGTGTTTTTCTGCTTGAGATCGCGATCGAATCTCGTGTAGCTGGAGCAATGCCGACTCTCAGTTACTTTCCTCTCGTCAATAAGCTGCGAAATTTCTGCCGTTGTATCACATTTCGCGAAAACTCATAAAAATCGCAGAAAATTATGCAAATGTGAACGCAACGAGTGACTCGTGGGGAAGTTCAGGTGTTGCATCACGTTCCCGGAACTGCCCTGGTGTGATTGATCGATGGCTGGTTGCATGATTAACGAGTTCTGGTGATGAAATTCTTGAAAGCGGGTGCTGGAGACCAGTTTGCCTTGATCCAAATGACAATTTGAGACCTTTGGTAGGTCTTGTTACTAGTTCCCAAGACATTCAAGCCGAACCCATGTGCAAGAATACCTCTCAAAGTGCATGAATGCAAATCGAAGAACTTTCACTCGATGCCGACCATAAAATTTTAATTGGTTAATGCACCGAATGGCAAGAAGTCAGTTTGCATTATTTCGTGCATAAAACCGCCACACGAAAGAGAAATTTTAATTTTAGATTGAACATGATGTTCTCATAGTCGCAACATGAAAATTTAATTAAGCAAATCTCTTTTCTTCTTCTTGCAGAAATCAGGATTTGAAGCAGCGGAAAGAGTACGTGAAGTTGCACGACGACGTGCTCGATGCTGGCGGAGACGTGAAGATCTTCTCGAGCATGCACGTGTCGGGTGAACGTAAGTATCAAATGGATGGATGAGAATGTCGAGCACCTTCTTCCAAGTCAACCAAAGCTAATCACACTTAATTCCACCCTCAGAACTCGCCCAGCTGACCGGCGTCGCAGCCATCCTTCGCTTCCCGATGCCCGAACTTGAAGATTCCGACGACGAGAACGACTCTGATTAGGGCCACCGCCTTCGCTTACTCTTGTTATTTTACCTGTTTTTGTTTTCGCTCGCGAAAATTCCTCAAAAAAACTTGTTTTGTAAATAATTTCATCCCAACCTCAGCTGATGGTGCAAGTGTAAGTCGAGCGACGATAAATTTTCTTGCGTCACGAAAGCGGAACGTCTCAAAGAAACTCAAAGTGTGTTCTGAACAACAACAGTTTTTATTGTGGAAGTAAAATTCAGGGGATTTTTTTACGATATTTGAATAATCCGCGATGTTTGGGACGATAAATTGATAGCGCAACGTGAATTTGCGTCGCAAATGTGAAATTTAATTAAAGAGAAAATAAAAATTGCGCAAAATTATTTCTTGGCCTTAGCGGCGCGTTTCTTCTTATTCTGGTTGTCGATCTGCTGGCGCTTCGACTCGAGCAGCTTGGCTTCCTTGGTTCCCTTCTCGCGCTTGTCGAGGAGGTTGTAATAGAGTTTCTTATGCCGTGACTTCACCATCTTAGCGCGGAGCTTGTCTTCCTGCTCGGTCACCTTCTTCGCCTTCTTGTTGTCAACCTTGAACACCTTGCCGGACTTGACGGCCATCTTCTGCTTCTCAGCTTCGCGCTTCTTCTCCTTGGTGAGCTCTTTTGGTGTCTCATCTTGGTCGTCTTCGTCACCTGAAGCAACCAGCATGTCATTGACATCGATTTCTTCTTCGTCAGACTCTTCGACAGTCTTTACTGCAGCTGAATGGATCTCTCGGTTCTCTTGCTTGAAAGCCTTTTCAAGTGCAAAGTCCATGGCGGGCTCTGGCGCCTTCTCATCATCTTCTTCTTCGTCGTCGTCAGACTGTTCGTGTGTGATGATCAGACTTGGATCACGCAATGCCTTCTCTTCTGGAGGCACGTATTCGTTCTCGTCGCGGTCTGGATTCACGAACGGCGACAAATGCGGCGGCAGTGTCACTCCCAAGAAGTATTTGTTAGTCGCCAGCAGCTTCGACTGGTTAACTGAGTCGAAGACCCATTGTGGCTGTATGTAGTCGCGGCTGATGTACTGTTTAGCAAGTGACGGGCGGTCGACAATCTGGTGGGTGATTGTCTCGTCGTCTTCGTCGAAGGTGCCACCGACGAAGCAGTTCTTGTCCCAGGAAACTTTTCCACCGAAGCAGCGGATGATGAACACGAGCGGTTCACGCGGGACTTCACGGTTGATGAAGAACTTCAAGCCCTTGAAGAGTGTCTTCAATCGAGTCTTGTCCTGTTCGCGTTCGTGCATCTTGCGCACTTTCTCGGAGTCGCCTTCGTTCGAGATGAGCTGCAAGTCCATCTCTTCGACTTCTTCGATCTCTTCTTCGACTGTCTTCACCAGATCGACGTTCAAAGCAGCGATTCTCTCCGACACAAAGACGTCTTCATTGGCCTGCGACTGTTCGCTGTCAAGTGACACGTTGAACTGTGGCGGATATTGAAGGTTGAGCGAGTGAAACAGGCGGAAGTTGGTGAATCCGCACATGATGGTGTAAAACTCGGTGAAGATCGCCATAATTCGGAAATCGACTTCGCTCTTGGCCTGTGGCTGGTATGGATAGTAGTGAGGCACGATCCATGTGACGAGCTCGCCTTTGATTTCTGCTTGGAAGTAGTAGCCCTTGATGGACACGAACACCTTGCGCAAAGCCTTCGCGTGGATCACGTAGTGCATGAACTCGATGGTGAGCCGGCGACACAGCGCCGTTTGTGATCTGGTGACGGATTTGAGGGCTGGGAAGGTGCTGAACAAGAAAAGCAACGTGAGGCAGTCGTCCATGTCCTTGATGGCGTCGATGAAGGTCGGGTAGCGCTCCTTGACGATGTGGTCGAGTTTCAGTTCCGGATATTTGTTCAATCGCATTCGCTTCAAGCGTCTGTCTTTAATTGAGTCGGCGTACTTGATACGTCGGTTCATGATCTTCATGTCACGCAATGTCCACACGAGCTTCTCGTGCATGAGGAAGTTGATGTCCTTCTTGTGGTACAGAATCTTGATGTCGGTGTTTCCCTTTTGAGCCCTCTTACGGTTCTTCGGCTCTCGAGGATAAACACCCTTCAAGATGCACAACCGACGGAAGTCATTGAGCGACAGCTGAAGCTTGTTGAGCGCGGCCAGACGAGTCACGTACTGACTGCCTTCACCGGTCTCGAACTAAAATCGAGCCCGAAACTTAGTAAAAAGCATTGGCAACATGTGCGAATGTGAATTTACCTTATTGAAGCGCTTCACCATGTTGAAGGTGGCGGATTTCTAGCGGCAGCGGTAGGTGCACAGTTGATCACAGTTCGGGATCGTTTTTGAGGTGATAGGCCGAGTAAAAAATTAGAAATCACGGATAAATAAACGTGCAAGACTTCAACTTGGGAAAGTCACGTTTATTTTGAGAGTGGTTGACGACTTTGTATCAAAGGGGTACGCAACTAGTTCATGGGGGTTGACAACTAGTCCAAGGGAGTTAAACTTCGGATCTCAGAAAAGGCGGCAAATAACTCGGTTGATCAAAACAAATCTGGTAAATTCGTAAATAAATCGATTAATAGTGTTTTTATTGACAAACACACTGCCAAACGTTTGCTGAACCTCCAGTGCATCACACCCAACTGAGCACAGTCTTTGCAACATGACCGCCACAATGGATTTGAACAATTTCACAATCTCGCCCGATTTGTTCTACTCGAAGTCGCCGAACGAACTGTGGAAGCCGAGAAGTGTCTCGAAGATCACTCCAGTGCAGATCACCAAAAGCGTGAAGAAGCAACAAGACCGTCAGGTTACACCGCGACGTTCCATTCACAAGAAGTCGAAATCCAAGTCTGCAAGCAGTCCTCAACTTGGTCGAGTCAGAAAGTTGAAGCGATTTGCACTAAAGAAGCTGATCAAGAAGAAGTTGCAAATCGGGAAGACCAAGAAAGTGAACAAAGAGAACAACAACAGTACTAATGTGAGTGCACCAGTGAAGCCTATGACCAACCAGCAAGAGAAGATCTTGCAGAAGACGATTCAGCAGCAGGAAGAAGAAATCGCTAAAAAGCGGTACTTGGAGCCACCAAAGCTGATCAAATCGATCACACCGAAACGTGCCAAGGGCAGCTCCTACAAATTATTCAAGTCGAAGAACGTACGCGAAGAGACAGACTCGTCGAGTGAATCTGAAGACGACTTAGTGTCTGAGATCCGCGACTTCTCAGACCAATCAGCCGTTTCTAATAAGCCGCAGCCTCAAAACAAAGTCTCTTCGAGCATTCTCATCGACCCGGTGCCGTTCGAAGACGAAGACGCCGAGCCGGAACTCGTCAACACCAGCGTGATTGAATCTCTGCTCCAGAATCTCGACGGCCATGGTGATGAATCCTTCCAAGAATCTCCAAAAACCACCAAAGTCTCAAGTCTCGACAGTTTTGAAGGTGACCAGGCTATGGATGACGACAAAATCACCGAAAAAGGCAAACAGAAGGCTAAATTCATGGGAATGGGGAAGAATCAGATGCAAATCGACGCTGGGCAGAAGAAATTCGGGCTTGTCGAGTGCAAGGAGTGTGGATTTTCATACAATGTAAGTTGCTAGACACGATGGAGAAGATTTGCCATCAGAACACTCCAGTGCCACAATAATTACTCAAAATCTCTTGCTTTTAGACAAACGTTCCCGAAGACGAGAAGATCCACAACAAGCACCACCTAGCAGTGACGACAATTCCACGTTTCCGTGGCTGGACGAACGAAGACGCAGTTGCAGTCAAGGAGTGGGCCGAGCAGAACGGTCGGATCATCCACTTGCGTCCGGAGAGCAAGAAAATCGAATCTGACGTCGTGACGGAAATCATCGGCAAGATGGAGATGGAGTTCGGTGCGCAGGATTTATACGAAGGTGTTCACGTCTACCTCGCTGTTTATGACTCAAAGATCGCCGGCTTGGCAACTCTCAAGGAGTCTGTCAAGGCTCAAAAGCTCGGCGAAGACAAAATCATCCGTTTGGGTGTTCAAAGACTCTTCGTTCGCCCAGAGTTCCGTAGGAAAGGCATTGCAAAGGCGCTGCTCAAGACCATCGTTATAATGCATGACAAAGGAGAACTTCTCGAGCTCAGCACCGACGTGGCTTTCAGCACTCCCACCGAAGACGGAAAGAAACTCATCGCAAGCGTTATTCGACCAAAGGATTTCTTCACTTTTTCGTCTTAGTCACAAAGCAGTTACCTCATGGACGCTATAAGTGATTGTACTGCCTTTAAACTACCACAAACTTCCTTATAAGAATTTTCAAACATTCTCGAATTAAAAACCTTTTATTTTCTCACAAGTTCGTCGACTTTTTTTTCTAATTTTATAGCGAATCGATGGACACCGGAGCTGGCTGCGTGTACGCTGGGTTGAACAGCGCCTTGCCTCGGTGGTTGAAGGTGTAGAATGACTGGATGTTGGAGAGGGTTTCCCAGGATGACTTCTCTTGCAGGTCTGTCGCGTGGATCAACTTCCAGTCGGACTTGACGCTGAGAATTGAGTAAACGATGATTGCGAGACTGATGACGGCCTGAAGAATGATCTGCAAAAGTGGTTTCGATTAAATTCGGTTGACTTGGCTGTGAAAAACCTGACTTACATCAAGTGGAAGTGTTGTGAACTCTTGTTCTGTGATTCTAAGGTAGGTTCGGTCTGAATAAATAAAATTGGTCATGAGATTTTGATGAAAAATTGATTTATCACTCGTTTGCGAGCTTACGTTGAGCTGCTGAGTATGCGGCGTGCACGAGAGCCATCAGGCCGAAGCCAAGAACCAGCTTTTGAAATGCCTTCGACATCTTGTTCACTAGATTTGGAGTTTTAATTAAAGATGTAAATTAATGTGCAGGTCTGTACTCTCACTCTTTCAGCCTTCAGGTCCGCGGAGCTGACAACTGAGTTCGATGAGACGAAAACGAGTGAAGTCGCCTGCCCCTCGCCAGTAATAGCGCTCGTTTAACCCCAGCCCGCCGACTCTCTCAGTGTATTAAATTATTATCCAATTTAGGAGCAGCACCGCGGTCAAAAGTCAATTTAATTGAATTAATCGATCTTCCCAAGTGAAAGTGAAGTCGCAATCTTGCATCATCATCTAGTCCCACAGAAATCGGTGAGTGGAGTGCCGTGAAATAGTGCGGAGTTAAGTTTTTCTCTTCTTCTCCACCCATAAAAGTGCCTTGCGAATAGTTAATAATAGTAAATGCAGCGGTGATGATCTCAAGTCTCTCTCAGATTCCACTCCACTTGCGAAGATTCTCCGCGCGCGAGTTTTGTCAACGAAATCGTGCCGTCCTCGGGTCCGCTAATAAATAATTGACGAAAATTCCGTGAATCACTTATAGCAGAACCGTTAATTACACTCATTTAGTGACTCGGTTCTCTATTTTTCGTCCTTATCAGCGCCGATAACGGAACAACAAACTTTTCCACGTCGAAAACTTCGACAGATTTTGACACTCGCCTTATCAGCAGCTTTTCCCTTTCGCTGTTCCGAGGCACTGGCTCCAGGGCCGAGAAAAGAGAAAACTAATCACTTGTGAATTGATATCGTGAATATTTGTCTGCTAATGTTGCCATACACGCCAGGGTTTCGTGTGCTTTGGGAAGGTTGTTTGTGAATGGTGGTGGAGGTTTGGGGTGCGTCTGAAATGGGCGGCAAAGCTTGTGAGTGGCTGGAAGTGGTCGGAAAAGTTGGATTTATCGAGCAAGAACGTCACCGGGAAGGTGAAACTGTTGTTCTCGTGAATAAGTGACTTGTTTTGTAGCTGATTAGCAATGCAAACAGGTAGTTTTATTTACCTAGTGACATTACCCAGGCATCAATAGCACTGAGTCACTTTCCTGTACTGCCTTCACTTGGCTTATCATGCGAGAACATGACCTGTGAAGTCAGCCATCCGTTTAACTCCACTTTTTGTGCAAACGCCTTCGGGCGTGTCTTAATCTGAGTAACATAATTCTCAGATATCTTGTGACGTAACTTTTGGACAAACCCCGAATTGAAATTCCTGATTCGATTGATCTGTCAATCAGTCACGTCTCTAAGCACACTCAAGTCTTAAGTTTCTTCTCAGTTTCTAGCAAATTCTCTCTCAAACCGTACTAAACCTTCGAAGAATCTCAATCTTCCCCACCAAGTGACATCACCCACGCACCAACCCCACCTTATCACCAGTCTACCGTCGTTTCATTCCAAACAAACACAGTTAGTCAGAGTCCGCTAACTTTCGCGTTTACACCCCATTCACCTTATCGAAAGCCAACAAACACTGCTTAATAATAAGTTGGTTAGCAGAGCCGCCAAAGCTAATTAATGACTTTATGATGGCGCAATCGAAGTTCTCACGATTATGAAGAGTTTTATGGCGTGTTCTGCAAAGAAAAAGTGGTTTCGCCAGACAAATGAATCACAAACACCTGTTGCGTGCGATAACTTTTGATTTTCTTTCGTTTCAAAAGCCATGCAGACAACGACAGCAACTCGTACAACGACCGAAACCAATGTCAACCTTTCGATCCGCTATGATCCGTTGTACTTTCGGTCCATTCCCGGCATCATTAAGTGTGTTTGTGTTGTAAGTAGCGCTTCTTATCACTTGAAAGCGAGTGTTTTGTCTGCACAGAACATCGATTTCGAAGCTTTTTCCATGTTTTCGACTGCTGATCCATTCATATCCATCGCACCAGGTTCTCAATCTCATTGGCTTCATCTGCATTGAAGCGTCCAGGTATGCCGGGCTTGCGTCTGGCACGTATTTCAACACCGTGGCGATGATCGCGTTCTGGTTCACCGGCATCTTGTTGGTGTTCTACGTTTTCCACGTGATTGAACGCTTCTTCAGAATCCCGTGGATCCAAATCGAGTTGGTCTTCTGCGCTCTTTGGACGGTGCTGTATCTCATCGCTGCTATCTCGGTGGCCACCGTGAACACTGCTTCGTACACGGCTGCAGCTTTCTTCGGCTTTTGCGCAATGGTCGCGTATGGATACGACGCTTGGCTCAAGTTCGTCGCCCACAGAACCGGCGACATTGCTCAGGGACAACGAAAAGTCGTGCAGCAGCAAACCGTCATCCAGACTCCATCCGCTTTTCCAGCTTAAACCATTTAAGGCTTAAGCTTGAAAGTTTATTCGTCCCTCAATCAACTCGATGTTAACTGTTAAAGATTTATGTTGCTTGGACACAAACACAATGTTCGTTATTATTAGCGTCACACATTAGGTCAAGATCAAAAGTGCACTTAGTGAATTTTACTTATGTTTTCGATTGGGATTTAGTTTTCAAAACCGATTTTTGCCTCGTTAAATATTTGTTTCGTCAAAATCAAAGTTTTGTCTCAAGATTTTTCTATATTTTTATAAACACTTTTGTAAAATTTACAAACAAGCACATTTAAAACTTGTTGTTTGATGGAGCTTGTTGTTCACAAATTTATTATCACTGAAAATGTTCAAGTGTTAATTATTTAATCAGACAAATGTTGGAAACGATTGTATACAAGCGAGAATCATGCAATCAATGTCAGACACCGAAGCATGAGAATAAAATCAATTTGTTCGGATTTTTTTTACAAAACACTGCAACAATTGCCATAGATTATATAAAAACAGAAGAGAATTTGATTTTTGACGATTCATGGCGTTATCCATTAGCGATCAATTAGCTATCAATTAGCGACTACAAATCAAAAGACGCAAAGTTTCATGTAAAACTCAAGACATCTTAGGTTTGAAGACTTTTACTAGTGTAAATGTCTGCCTTATCAAATTAAACCCTGATGACCAACACTAAAAATGCATTCAAACACTGAATTTACACTTCACGAAGAACTATCTCAACACAAACTCATGTGAAACATTATGAAATCAAACAACTCACAAGATAACAAGTTTTTAAACTGCTTATTGACACATTAGTGCAATCTTGTACAAAATTCTGTCAGAAACTTGTTCATTAAGTCTTCAAACTTTCAAAGGAATCAAATGAAATCTTTTAAACCATCAAAGCTGTCACAAAACATTTCGAAACTTTCAAAAGCTCAACTCAGAAAAAGATAAAAGCTTGAATATCTCTGACAATCTCAAAATGAACACTAAAATGTTTTACAATTTTTTTTGGCAAAATTAATAAACTTATAAATGAAAACAGCTTCTCTGAAGCTCCATTAAAACTCAACTGTGCGTCTTGTTTGCCTCGATGTATTTATGAATAAAGTTTTCGTGATGTTTTCATCAGTTTTGAAAAGTTTAAATCCTGCTTTTGTTGTCGAAGGTGGTGATGGAACTGATTCAATGAGTTTCAGCTAAACCTTTTTTTAAATTTCAAGATTTAGGTTTGAAAATCACCAGAAATGTTCACGTCAACGCAAACATCGACAAATACTTCGATTCGGCCTGAAATTCGATTCGAAGTTGACTACTTGAGGTCACTCAATGGAATGCTGAAAGTTGCCCTTTTGGTAAATACTTCTTTATCCATTCAGAACTACTTTTAACATTCATGTTGTACAGGTTCTAGGTATAATCAATGTGATTTGCATGGCAGTGACGGCGCATTGGGTCGGTGCGACCGGTTTTTTCAACTCGACGGTTGGACTCGGTTGGTGGTACACCCTGATCATGCTGGCCTTGTTCTCGTTCCACGTGCCCGAGAAGTTCTACACTCTGCCTTG
>JPYR01000388.1:0-16407 GCA_000775305.1 Belgica antarctica
TTGTTGTTTGGGGGACACCACGATGGCTCGAACTTATCAACTTATCAACTTATGTAGATTTTCGATTTTCATAACGCTATGTTTTATGAAAATGAACAAAACAAATAATGCACCATTCAGAAAGTAATAAAAATTGATGGGGAAACAGACTGATAAAGTTTCTGATGATTTTCTCAGTTTAGACAATTTAGATTTTAAGAAAATTATCGTAAGCTGTATCATTTAATCTCGGCTGATTTAAAATGGCATAGAAACAAACTGATCTGGAAGGCCATTGAATATCCGCAGTGATCAGAAGATTTAGCGCAGACGTAGATGAAAAAAATATTTTAAAAGTCCACTTTCCACGTGCCGTTCCGAATTTTGATAAGACGTTTAAAAATAATGATTTAAGCATCTGTTTATAGCTGTAATCTGTCAACACGAGCCGCTTGAAACCAACGACAGGCGGTGATAATTTTGATAATCTGAGTCAAAAAATTTGATGAACTTATCGATGCAAGAAAAGAAGTCTCAAGGTTTCTGATTGAATTGCTTCAAGAACACTTTTCTTTGATTCATTTTTTTTCAAAGACCTTTTCAAAGATCTGCACAGCAGAGATAAGCCGAATCTTTGATATTTTTTGCAAACGTCTAATTTTGGCGACTCTTATCAAGAAGATTTAGCCAACGCAGTGCCCCGAAGAAACGAGATCATTAAAAAGTAACAGAAGGCAGAAAAGTTGCAACATTGTAGCTAGAACAAGCAATCTTCATAACAACACGATTGCGGCAACAAGCTTGACTTCCATGATAGCTTTCCAGTTGCAACAAAAAATCAGAGTTTGAAGTCAATTGTAATTAATGTTTTAAATGTCACTTAACAACTTTGTATTTCGTACGACTGCAAGCTCCACTTTTCCCCTTAATACCATCCGGATTCAAATGACAATCATAAATTAATTAGAAAACATGAAAGATTTCAATGAAAACAATTCAGAGAAGCCCACATCGTAAGTTTAAATGCACCCTGTCGCGCTGCACAGTTTTTCTTCTTATTTCTCACAAGTGTAAATCAAAAACTAATAAGAAACACTTTTAATGCGATTTGTTTGCAATTTAGAAAATGTAATTGCAAAGTGAAAAATGAAAGAGAGATCGGGGCTTGTCCTTAATTTTCCGTGCACTCGCGCCAGCCAGATCTTACACGAACACGTTCAAGACCATTGCAGCCATGGAAATTTCGATTTAAATTTACAGCATTTTGATTAATGTTTGACCGTTCCTAAGTGGATAATATTGGGCTTGAGCTGCAGCTCGACGTTCATAATTCAGAAACCGATTACAAGAAGCTTAAGAATCAAAGCGGCATAGGCTGTGAAACTGCAACTGCTTGCACTTGAGCCCATTTATCATTCTGCATCTCGGCTCATTCCTTACCGAATCGCATATGATTTCAAATAAAATAAACATCTCGCGAATGTTGCCATTGTTTCGCGGGCTGGCATTAAAAAGCATTTGAGAGGCAAAATCGCGCGAACAAATTTATGGAACAACAATAAAGGTGAAAAGACAAGTTATTATCTTATGTGCATGTAATTTCTGCATTAGTTTTTCTTGCGATTGCAATGGAGATATTTAAAACCTTTACATTTTAATTGTTTCACTTCTTCAATGAATGCAGATGATGTGCAAAAGTTTAACTGGTTGCCTGTAAATTAAGAATTCGCTGTCAACTCAAACCAGTGCTAAAGATTTTTAATTGCGTCTCTGATTTTTTTTATTTCACAATCTTAAAACTGAACTCGGACTTTGTTGTTGTCCTTCATCTGTCGCGAAAGTCAAACATAAAGAAACTAAGTTGTTTGCAGCAAGCAAAAGTCTAGAGCACGGAGATGATTTAAAAGCCTAACAGTAAAAAGTTACAAGAAATATAAAAAATCGTTCGAGAAAACGACGAGTTTACGCCAAATTGATTGAGAACGAAGAAGAAAAGTAAGAACAAGCGTGTGGTGCGCTTTCTTTAGTCTCTCCACCCGATGTCTTTGTTCTTCTTCAACAAACATCTCTCGGCTGAGGTTAGATGCGAAGGAAGATGAGATAAAAGTGTAAACTGAAACATCGCCTCTGGCCGAAATGGAAAAAGTAAGAAAAAGTGACTTTCATGATGATATCTAATAAATTGCGCAAACAATGTGTGCATGATTAGTTTTTTCCTTCTTTTCTACGTGGCTTCAAAAAAAATTATTCATTCTTCGAATTTGTTTTTTTTTCTTACACTCTTTAGGCTATTATTAGTTTACGATCAGCGTAGGTGTCGGGTGATGTACGAACGTGCTTCGCGAGCTCCGTTCCCATTATCTCATCAAATTCAATTCCATAGAAAAGCACTCGCAACGGCTTGTCTCGTGGCCGACGGATGGCTAGATGTCTTGACCGTGGAAACTTGTGGAATTAATTCAATGATTTGCGCTGAGAACATTCTGTCGCTTGTTGAGCGCTTAGTCAGCCGAGATTTAGGTAAGTTTCTTTTGTTATTATGTTCATTGGCGCGATCACACTTTAAGCCATTATGTTTCTATTATTTTCTTATTACTCTTTTCACCTTTCCCTGCGTTCGCGACTTGTGTGTCAGAGACAGAAAATCTCATTAAATTTTATTAACATTTATTTAAATGTGAACTGCCGAACATGTTATTGTTTTAGAGCTTTTCTTTCTTCCTCGAAGTACTGGCGTTGGAAAAAGTTGTCTTGTGTTTATTTATGTTGTGTCACTTTTTCGTTACAACGGATTTCGGGGGAAGAGACAACATTATCGTATGTCTTCGTTGTCGAGCATGTGCTTTTGTCAAGTTAAACGACTTCTTTTCGTTCACGATTGTCATTGGCACAATACAAAATGAAAAACTGCTAATTAAATTTGATGATCAACTGTTCGCACTGAAAGAACAGGCAAGACTCACTCACAATCTTGTTGTATTTAGTTTTAATTACGAGCCCACGATCGAACGTATGTTAGTCAAGAAAAAAACGGCTTAAGTGAGGTATGAAGGGCAGTATAAATGATAACAGGCTGAACAAACACAGTGTCAAACAGTGTCATTTGATTGAAGTTTTGTTTCGAGTGGAAATTTCCATCAAGCTCTACACTTTATTGAGATCGTTTCACCTTTTTACCGATGGATGGGGCAAATCTTAATAGATCGTGTTCACATTGTGATCACAAGTCGAATTAAATAAATCGAAAATGCGGGAACGTGTAACGAACAACAAATAAGTTGTTGGCGCTAGACCCAAAGCACATTTAGAATTAGACGTTAAATGTTAAATCCCACAATTGTGAAATCGAAAATTGGCGCAAGATTAATAACATTTTTTCTCTGTTTCTATTGCAATCTTTTTTCTAACAAGTCCCCGTTTATGTTTTTTTATTAACTACAAAAACATCGCGTCTCGAAATGTTTGATGTGGTGCTGCTACAAGGCGCTCTCTCGTGCATCAATTCCTCCAATTAAATTTCTATGAAATAATGATTTATCGGAGTATGTGTTTTGTTTCAGGCTATTCCGATGGGAAAATTATATTTTTCTTTATCATTTCACGTTTTTTCGTTTCATAAACATTTTTGCACGCGACGGTTTCTTATTGCTTTTATAGCAAACCAGACAATAGATGAATATAATTAGGAAGTGGGAGCGTCGATAAATTATGTAGAAGAGAAATATAATTCGTTATCCACCATTTAGAAAAACAGACTCAATTAGAGTCTAAATTAAACTCTCCTTCTAAATATTCATTTTGCAACTTTCCTTGCACTGATGTATGCTGATAACAATTAAACAGAGTCGTGGTGCAGATGTTTGTACAAGAAGCAGCGAAATTCCCGTCAGTAACATGATTTCGTATCATTAGAGGCTAATTAATATAACTTTTCTAGTCTTCTCATTTTATTTCTCCAAGCCTCAGTGTTTACAACCATTTTTAGCTTCTTGAATTATCATCTAGTCTATTTCAATGCTCGTTGCCACATTGAAGCTTTAAATACAAACAATTGATAATCGTCTCAAACTTCGACATTTTAATGTGCGGCCAATAGCACACTTTATCAAAAAATGGCGAAGCTGTTTTGATAAAACTTGACGTTACACTCCAAGCTTCATGTTCTAAGCCATTTTGTTTTTCAATTTTTAATTCGAATGTTGCTGCGGTTGACGAACGCATTTCGCCAGCATTATTAAATTATGTTAGGAATGGCAAAGCACTTTTGCTCTCGCCTTAATTTGGTCGGCATTTGTTTATAAAAATTCGCGGGAATGAGATGCCAGATTGGACGGAATTACTCAGCAGTCGCAAGGAGTTGAATTACCAAGAAAAACCTCGAAACGTTAAAGCTCGTAATGAAAAATCTCTGGCAAGACATTTCTAAACTCTCTCGCCTGACAATTTTAACCAGAGAAAAACATTAAATTTGCGCAAATTCTTCGCAGTTTATCACATCTCGCTTTTATGTTATTTTTTTCGCTGTGTCTTTGAGGTTCACATAAGCGATAAATATAAACATGTACATAAGAGAGCTCTCGCGAAAAGAAAGATAGATCTGAGGAGGAATGTACTTTTTAAAAACACACAAAACGCAACTCGACGCTCCACGAGAAGCGCTGGAATTTCAAATATTTTTTGCATTTTCCTTTCCGTTGCCTTCTCCGCTGTTTGTTTTCCTTCTCTTTTGTTAGGGTTTTGCGCCGTAACGGGGCGAACGATGAAATCATATCACAACATTTGAGTTTCATCTCGCAGTGAATCCTTTTTCCAAGGATTCGTCACATTCATCAAATTCAACTGCGTCATTAGACAGGCAGATGATTCACATAGCAACGTGATCATAACGTTCAGATGGAAATTCAAGAATTTTCGTTCTCCGTGCTCGAAACGAACGAAATGTTATTAATTTTTGACTTATTTAATAATCGTATGAGCGGTAAGACAATTTTCTTCAGGAATTCGTCTCCTTAATGACATTCTTTGAGATTCGTATCGTAAGTGTATTAATGCTATGAACGGGGTTGTTCAAAAGTTGTGTCAAGTCCCAGCAAGAAAGTTTGTCAAACTCGCTCATTGCGTTGATTCATGAACAGTTCCCTGCGATTACTTTTGTCATATCGTTGCAGCACAAAATTGTTGTTGCGAAAGAAATGTTTAATATCACATTCGTGCACATAACTTACTTTTGATTCATCTCGCGTAGTATTACGCAACATTGAGTGGCATTCGCAATGGAACTCCTTCTCTCGATTTCGTGGTAGATCCGCCCATGATGCTTAAATATGACATTTCTAATGCTTCGGAATCCAACGAATGTTTATTTAACGTTTGTTACTTGTCTAAAATGCGAATCACCAACGTTTGGAATTCGAATTGGTTCTTTGGTTTCGTCAAACTCCGACAGAGAATTGTTTTAAATAGCAGTGATTTTTAAATTTTCCTTTCACGAAAGTCGGCATTGTCTTCAGATCGTCAGTAGAACTTAATTGAAAGACGATTTGAACTGACCCGCCGTCCGAGACACGCTCTGGCATCGATTAACGAAGTAAATTAAGCAAATGTTAGGTGAAAATTCATCAGCAATGACGAAGCGAAATTATTCAATTTGTGTCATATTTCAATTTACTTCGAGCATGACTCCAGGAAGAAGGGGAGACAGCGGATCATTATTTTATTACAATTTCTCCGTCGATCACGAGTTCTTCTGATGGACTCACCGCTCTTGATTTGAGTAGACGAGAAATATAATTTCAAATGTTTATTTTTGCGAGCGACGACTCAGTCTTCCGTCGACAAGCCTTCTGTCTAATCATCGTTGAACTACACAGTTTAGGCCAACCGAGATCAACAACTTTTAAGAGATAAATTTAAGTTCTGAATCAATCTTAATATTCGGTGATTAATTTCTAAGAATTAGCGTGCCACGATGATGAAACCAAGAAGAGAGCTTAAGATGATCTTGAACGCAAGTGGCTTTGAAGCCTTGAACTTGTTTTTATGTATTTCTGTTTCAAGTTCAAAGACAGGCGCATCTTTTCTTCAGGGAACATTGCCTCAATGATGTGGTCATTGATTTGAGAGGTTTTGAACAACATTTTTGCTTCACTTCAGCAAATTTCTCTAGATTCTTGATTTGTCGACACTTAAATAAACATTTTTGTTATCTTTTTGTTGAGCAACTCCTCGTTTACTTTGTTTGATCTTTGCCAAAACTTTACTTTTACCAGAATCTTTTCTTTCCTTTTATTTTTCAGTTAATCTTAATATGCCTTGATAGAATCGGAATTAATAGCTGAAATAGTCAACGAGTTCTCGGAAGGTTGGTAATAAAATACGCCCAATATGGGACATTAAAAAGATTGACTTTTTGCAAATCTTTTCTAACTTTGTTCCTTGGCGAAGTCCAAAAAACTTACAGGAGTGTGCAAATTTACATTAAATTAGCAGATAAACCCATCGGAGATCGATTGCTCAGTTGTCTGTCAATTTTTCTGTTTCTGTATGCGGACAATCCGCTCTACATTGCTCAAATTGATCTTTCAAAGGCTGAATTTAGGCATTCGACTTGTCTAAGTGGGGGCAAGTAAAACCCATCAAGCGTCAGGCGAGCGGAGAATAATAATTTCTCGATTGTATATTTGCACTATCATCACCAGATAATCTCGCGAGATGGAGGTTTTGATTCTATTACTTTTCTTTTCCAAAGGTAGAACATCATCAAGACATCACAAATCATGTTTTCGAGCTCTTTTTGTGCGCCTTTATGCTTCCAACAATAAGCACAGCTCAACTTCATTTCCATTTATACTATTTTTCTACTCTCTTTTTTAGACACGAACGACTCGCAAAGCAACAAGAAAAAAGATTTTAAATTGAAAACGGGGAAGAAGAGGTCTAAGAATAGAGACCAAGGAAAAGACAGCCAACAATAGCATCGGCCATCACCCAGCAGCATTTAAAATTAAATAAAAATTTGTTATTGGAACGATAAAAAAGAAATTTATCGGCATCGAGCGTCAATCGCATCGACAACTTGTTACCGATACACTTCTCTTCACATTTCCATTTCCCAGTTGAAACAAAATGCGACAAAGAAAACGGTTGGCCACTTTCTCACAATGGACAACTTTTATGTCTTTCACGAGTCATTTTGCTTATGATAAAGTGTTAACAGCTCATTGAAGACGCTACTACAGCCACGATTTGATTCATTTAACTGCTGAAGTCAATTTTGGATTCATGGAGAAGCCTAGATTACTGCGCAGATTGATCATTAAGCACCTTCAATAACTAGTTTCAGATAATTGAACTTCGATTTTTACGATTCTTCTAGGAATCAATTCACGGGTCTTGAATCTACCGAGAAACCGCGTAGATATTTCAACAGAACTTCTTCTTTCCCTACAATTTTAGAGAAGCAGTTGACTGAGTCATCATCAGTCTTTTGTCTTCGTTTTATTCCTTGAGGTTTTAAGCTAATTTATCACCGACTCGCCGTTTATTTACTTTTCGGTGCCATCTCGATTCTCTACAATCATTCCAATTCATGAGTCACATTAAGGCGATTAGTTTTGTAAAATGTCGCCCTCGGCTTGATTCGAAGTTAAGCTTTATGGATCCATCTTTGGACCACTTCTCGACTTAAACAGCTATTAATGTCTCGCTCGCGCAATTGACGGGATTCCATATAGCTTCATTCGAGGAAATTCTAGCTTCTTATTGATCTCTCAATTTTCTTCTCACAAAAATATCTACAAAATGAATTTTAAATCATGATTTAAATCTCCCCATTCCGGCCTCTTTCCTGTGTACTCACTGTTCGCTCACACTTTATTCTCGTTAATTAACATGCTCAAAGTGTTTTTCCCATCGTTTTATGTGATTTATTTTGTGTGCTGAGCTCTTAAACATTTGTCAGCCGGAGTGAGATCTCGAAAGCAGAAAAAGAACAGCTCTGTTTAATGTTTATTTTCGGCGCGCACAAAAAAATTCACTGCAAAAATTAAGTGCAGCTTGTCAATGACTTTTTTTTATCTCGAGCGTTGCTGCAATCGGAAAATATGCCCGCAACGAACAATGTTTTCACAAGCTGAAAACCGGGAAAAAGAGTGTTCATGCAAATAAATCCACGCTTCCTAACTTCAACGATTATTTTATGTTTTCATCAATTTATCTTCGAGTAAATCAAGTACAAAGCTTGATGTGTAGTGGAAATTGCTGCAAAAAACTGAACTGTTTGCCATATCAACGGTCATTCTGACTTTTTGTTCGCACGTTAACCCGGAATCTCGGAAAATGTACATTGTAAATTAATATTGCAAGCTTGGCGACCAACCCACAATTTCCCCGACGCTGAAGTTTCCAATTAAATTTTCTGCAGCAATTGAAAACTCCGTTCTCTGCTACAACGCAGTGACAACGGTTTCCGCAAATATTTTATTTGTGATTTCAGAATTTGTCGAATTGGTAACAAAACAAATTGTTTGTGAACAATTAAAAGGAATGAAAATCTAGCCGCTCATATCAATTGGAGTTCGTTGATAGAGCGCAACAACTAGCGGATACTAAATAAGAAAAATAAATTGGAAACTTGTAAGCTGTGCTTAATCTTTTTCCAGAATTTATCGTCGCAGCGCAGCGACTGCTCAGCATTTCATTAATAAAACTTCCCGAATCTACAAATATTCTGTCCATGCATCATAATGCCAGTCTATCGCACAATCGGAACCTACAGAAAAGCAGTTTTTCCATCTGAATGGCAGAGTGAAATTAATAAAAAAAAAAGTCTCATGGTTGAACAGCAGCGGGCGAATGTGAGTTTCGGGTGAGAGGGAGAAAGAAACGAACTGTGCTTAGTTATTAAAACGCATTCCATATTTTTTGCGCAAAGAACTTCATAATAAAATTTGTAAATGTTTGGAATGCTTTATACTTTCTATCCATGTTCATTCCCCCTCCAACACTCGCTCGTCGAGAATTTTGCTTTGATATTTATACGCTCGCAAGGATTAAATGGTGGAATTATGCTGCCAGCGTTTCACACATATTTTCATTCGTGATCCGTTTGAGTGTATTCGATGAATGAGAGGAATATTTCAGTTACAGTAGGAAAGGCAGGCAATAAAAATGTTTCCACTCGCACACGCATTTGTTATTATTTGGTGAAAATTCACCGCGTCGGCAGATGTTTCGATCGGAAAATAAATGCGATACCGCCTGCGCCGAGAGCGATTCGAAGGTGAAATTATCATCGAACGTGAACGTATATGCAGTTCACTGAATCAATGAAGCGATGTTAGCATTGAATTCTCTCAACGTCCAAACGTGACCTTTCTTAATAAACAAATTTTTCTCCATTGCCGAAGCTGCGAACCGAACGTTTCTGATAATTTTCAGTCACTTAGCGGCTTCTCTCGTGCTGTTGTTTAGAAATTGTTTTGAATATCATCACATGCAATTCGCTGGGGATGTGACTTTGTCTGAATACACCTGAAAACACTTTCACCCTTGGCGTATTGTAAACGTCTTCAAAAGGGAGAATCGTTAAGGAAAGGTCAGACACAGGAAACGTGATTTTTCGATATTTTTCTCATCTCTTCTTTATTTTTAAACCTTCAATGAGTTTCTAGGCATTTCTAGGTAAACAATGAGTCAAGTTTGGGGAGGGAGGCACCGAAATAACATGTTTCGAGACTTTCCTTCTCCTCGACGGGTCACTGAACCAAAATAACTTCTCTTTAAACGAACCTCGGTAAATGATAAATTTTGTTAATTTTGAAAGAGAAAAAGTGCAGCATATGCCTAGGCACGAATCGGGAAAAAAAACTCATTTCGATAGAGAACACAATGAATGGTGAAAGAATAGTGCTTGGGGTGCAAGGGCAAGTCCAGGTGCAGAAATATTTTAGGGTATTTAAATGTTATGCTGCTGCACATTCCACTCGCACGACGTCACACACAACATCAGCAAATAAGAATGGGACGAAAAATTCCATTCTTGGCACCCCTTCCGATTGTTAAATTGTGAAACAAACATCCTGTGCCCGTAATGTTCATAATCAAGTTGACAACGAAGCCGAATTTTCTTATTGGAACGTTATTGGGACATTTATTAATTAAAACTGAGACAAGAAAACTTTCTTGAAAGAGATATTTTAATTATCAAGCTACGATAAAGGACAATTTCAGATATTGTTAAATCTCTTGAATTGGAGAAAGGGAAAGAAATTCCGAAATAATGATAATGGCCAGAGGGAAAATGAAAGCATCTTCGGAATACAATTTTGTGTAATATCCAAGGAAATAGTTGCGAGAGCTGTGAATCTCTTTGAATATTCAAAAGCAACCCGACTAGGACAATAAAAGAACATTTCTCATCCAGTTTTGTTACTTTACGTTCAAACAGCGTTGTGCTTTTGTTCAAATGTGATCCAAATTGGCAGTTGACTTTCAGACCGAAAACTAGATTTGTACGTGATTGAATCAGTGGATCATCCCATCTTACAGTCTTTTGAGAAAACTGGAACTACATTGTAGTACGAAAGCCATCATTCATCAGAAATCATAAAGTATACGGAATGGAATTTAAATTGAATATTTTCAACTCCTTCTTTTACGAGGGCAGCCTTTATTCCATCTGCAGCTGCCCACTTGGAGCATTTACTAACGAAAGCGATCCAAGAAGTAGTTTTCCAATGAATTTACAATTACATTTTCGGACATGATTTTATGATATGGAAAATCCCCATCCCTAAGGACCGACAGAGAACTTAAACTGTTGTTGAATGTCCAACTTTCATTTCACGTTTCAATGGACGATAAAAAGTAATATCTCATTCCTTTGGAAATTACCACACAAATTTGAATGGAAACTGGAAAATTATCCAATCGAAAATTTTCATTTTCCTTGAAACTGTTGTGCAGCAAAACCGCTCCCCAAACAATATTTAATTTCCGGACATGAGCTTAAAACTTGTTTCTGTAAATGATATTTGCAGAAGTTTGGCTTTCGGGAAAATGCCAAACAGCTAGTAACGCAATCACACGATGGACCAGCAAGCAGCAATTTTCCGTCAGAATGCGAAACTATTTTCCCTTCTATCGTCTCTAACTGTCTCGACTCTCGAGATGAGAGATGAAAACATTTTTCATCATTTTTTAATAAAGGGAAAATGTATTCATCGTCTTCTTTGCTTCCCCCTTCAGCCTCGGCTCAAACTTATGAATCAGGGCAATGCAGATAAAAAAGTCGCCTTGGTGAAATTTTGTATTAAATTAATTGAAGCACACAATTGAATGCCCAGTTACGAGGTTCGTTGGAGCGTTCGAGATGCGGGGATGTTGAGAATATTCCGAATGCCCTTCAAACGAGAGCGGATGATTTCTTCTTACACATCATACTGCAAGGAATGACAATAATTTTGATATTTACAGACATTTCAATCTAACACAAAAATATTTCCATTTGCCTTGGTATTTGCATTCGGTGAAATAGAACATGAACATTTCTTATCCAACTTTTCTCTTCCTGCCGCTTGTGCACAAAACATTTTGCGTTCTCATAAAAATGAGAAATAGAAAATTCCAAATCAAAATTGCTATAAAATAGCAACATGCACTGCTTTGTAGGCATTTTTCACAAGAGCAATTTTCATAATGAACATGATTTGAATGTAATTGCTTCTGAAGAATAACAAATCTGAAGCTTCGTGGTGGTTTTTTGGGCGAAGAATTTGTAGTTAAGGATAAGTACAGGGTTGATGGCAACAATAATTCTGGAAATTTGACGCACTTTAAGCTAGATTTGCATTAAGCATTAAGATAAGCATGCTACTTTGAAGTCTCACCCATGACGTCTTAATGAAATTTTAATCATTGCATGTTGAACTCTCAAACGAATTCACCGCCGTCAAAAATGCCAGTTCCGGAAAATCATGTCCGAACATATAATTCTCTTTTTACGCGTAAAAGGGTCGTCATAATTGGTCTCAATTGGTATCAATAGTTGAATCCTGGGAATAATTTGAATTCATCATTTGATCCTTTTTCAATTTTTTGATCATTTACCCCCGCCAACAAAAATTTTCATCCAAGCTCTTTTTTGTGCAAAAGTTCGATTATAAAATTTAAAAAGTATTTGAACCGCGAAAATAATTATAATTAATTAAATTTATTACAAAGTCATTGTTGAATGATCTGCCGGATGAATCTCTTTATCAAAAGGGATGGGTCAAAAAAAATAATTAACACGAGTTTCCAATTGCATTACTGCCGCAACTTTTTTTTTCCAGCCCGATGAGAGCATATCATATTTGATTTCGTGGTTGCCAAGCTACACAACATTATTAATGCTTGCTCGATGGTCGAAAACAGTTTTCGGGTGAATTTTAATTACTGAAATATTTTTTTTAAAAGCATAATAAATTCATCTGAAATGCGCATTTTTCACTATTTTTGTTCAGACATCGACAAACAGCAGAAAGAGAAGATGAGGAGTTGGGATTTTCCTGGAAGCAACACGAACTATTGAAGCTTTTCAGACACAATTTGAATTAATTGGTGAGTTCTTCAAATTTAAATTATAACTTTTAATTTCCATCAAGCTAAGGATTCCCGAAAGCTCACCAAGTCAGAACAGGAAAATTGCAAGTACTTTGGAAACTGCGCACAAAATCTGTTTAATTCATAAAAATTAAAATATGAATTGTTTTACCATGTATCTGATGCGGTTGCTGTGGCTGATTATTTTTTGTATGCTCGCCAAAACCAATGCTCATCAGTTTTCATGTTTTATCATTTTTGTTTTGACCTCCAACACTTTTCTGGTTTAAATTTCAGCAGTTTTTCAAAAACATGAAATTAAATCTGAACATTGCGCAATTTTTTTGATGTCTGTCGTGAGTGAAATGTTTTGATTATTAAACGCTACGGCGTTGAAATATTTAGAGTCTGTCATCAGTTTTGGAGCGATTTTGCATAATCCGTTGATCGTGCGTGGGCAGTAAGCGATGTGCGCTGTTTTGTTAGACAGACGAATTCCAAATGTCAAAACATCGTCAGCGGATTGGGCACGGGCTTCGTCACAGTTTTATTTAGGAATTAAGTCAGCTAACGAGCTGAAAGCCATTTTCACACGTTATGAAATGTTTGGAAACGCAGTTGCATTTCCACCGATAGACACGTGTTCACGCTTTTGAAATTTAAACATTTACATTTTGGAATTAAAACATTTGAAGCATTTTGCTGTCGCCACAAGTTTTCAGTACACGCAGACTGGGATAGCGTTGTAAAGTAATTAAATTTTCATTTCAGAAAATGATGTCAAACATGTTTCTTAACCATGATTTAATCAATTCGCTTTCCAACTGTTTTTCTGCCGTGCCAAGCCGTTTCCTAAGCAGCTGATATCAGCAATTTATTCAATTCAGAAGACTTTTCAAGTAACTGACAACACGGAGAATTTTTCGCTTCGACTTTCAAATTTATGGAATTGTTCGAATTGTTTAGCTAGATTTAGAAAACTCCTATCCAAGTAAAAATTGTGAAAACTTCACGAAAACCAGTTTCTTCAGTTGTCTACCTCAACTTGATCTATTCCCTGTGCACTTCTGGTTGCAACTTTTCTTTCATTTGAGCTACAGTGAAATGTCACTTATTAAATTTATGACCATTTTCGTGAGTCTTTAAGTATTTCGTTGCACCGAATCGAGAGCTGATGAAATCAACTCACAATCTACGGCTTACTTAATTGTTACATGTGACGCCACGACACCGATCATGAACCAAAATCTAAAAGTGAGGAGAAACAAAACATTTCCTTGTGTGAACATAGAACGAGAGATCGCGAGAGATTAACAATTGAAAATAATTGTTTCACATAAATCTGACTTCTAAATTGAATTTGCATGTAATTTATTTTGCTGTTCGCGTGCGCTTACATGCACTTTTCAGGATATTTATTAATCGACTTTTGACTCTCAACTGCAGCAATGTCTAAATACCCGCAGAAAAGCCGTCCGCTTCTATGTTATTTAACAGTATGTTGTGCCATTCAAAAGTTTATGGCTCGCTGCGTTCGCGTTTGCTTACCCACCGATGGAGCTTTCGTATGACATAAAAGTTTATGCTTCTTTCCCGGGTAAATTTGCTTGAGGACTTACCTAGAAAAGAGAGGAAATAAATGTTGTTAATCACATTTGAGTATGGGATTGGGTTTCAGATTTATTTGCATTCGTCGATTGCATAAACGCTCAATAAATTGATAAACATTCGCTAAAATATTAATGTGCGGGATGCTAGTGCATAAACCTGTTTTCCGCCGCTAAATTATGTGTTTCCGCCGATGTGAAAATGTTGGCAACAGCCTCTGAGTCACTTAAGCTTAGCACTGTGTAAAAAAACAATTGAAGCTCGGCGATTTAATGAACAATATTGGAACGCTCAGTATTCATCTCTTCACTTCTACTTTTAAATGTCGTTGATCGCCTTTGTTGTTGTATGACCGTTTTTATGCTTCAGCTTCAGACTCCGTGCTCTCGCAGATCGTTTATTTGATCAAATTAAATATTACACAGTAGCACATCACTACAAGAAGAAACGGCAAGATGGGGAGAACGTAAAGACTCAAAAAGTCGAGAACAAAAACCGACTCGAGAGTGTTCCACATGATGACTTCTTATTCTTCGCCTTCTTTAGTTTTCTTTCCCTCCAACAAAAGAAAGAAGGAAAAAACTCGTTTTGGTTTCTTCTCGTGTTACTTTTTGTTATCCAATTGGATGATACACATTCGCGTCTTCGTCGTGAAGAGAAAGAAGAATAAGGAAACAACGCAAAACGCGGCATTTGTTGTGCCCCGCAAATCTTCACAAACTGAGTTTGTGTACATTTAGCACCCATGACGTATTTATAGCAGGCAAAGTTGTTTAAATTTGATCAACAGAATTGCAACAATTAAAATTTAGTAAATGCGAATTAAAGCAAAAACGATGTGTTTAAACTGTCATTGATCCAACAGAAGCTAGAACACGCATATGACAAACAAGCTTCTATCATAACTTCAGATGAACTGACATCAGAAGTTTTCACAAGAAATCAACGCGATTAGCTTTTCGTCGACGTTCTGTTTTGGTCCACGATGGAAAAATACGATCCGTGCTCGAGGGCTCAAACGTATTTTCATTTCAAATCGCTATTAATTGTTGCATGTCGTTCCAGCTCGGTGTTGGGTTGTTTGAAAGACATCAATCAAGTCGATGGACGAAATAACGTTTCGAGCAATTTACCGAGCAATTGTTTTAACAGCATAATTTAGCGACGGCGAGTTGTTGTGCCCGTTGGGCAGCTCTGACAGTAGAAACAACGAGCGCAACATGAAGGCGACAAGTTCATGATGTTCGATTTTGTCGATGAATTAAAGTTCGAGCGGGGAGACTTCAAAAGTACAGCAACGAGACTGTGTTGGGTGAGTTACAGATGGTTCCACATGGGAATATTTATGAGAGTCTCTTTCGCCAAAGGAAAACAATACGAAGAAATGGCAGCATCAAGTTACAGGCAACGAGCGAGTGAAAGAGTTCTTTCATCTTCGATTCTTCGGACAGCTCTAAGACTTTTTTCAATTTTTATTATCTGCCTTTTCTTCTTTGGACCTTTTGCGTTTCGCTGTCTTATTGCTTTTTGATTATGATGATTACGATCGAGAAAAAATACGAAGATTTGCAATAAAATCATCATAAATATTACACTCGTGGATTTGTTGTTGTCTCATTAGAAGCAGAAGATAAGCACAATGAAGAGAGATCACGAACCTGAGGTTTCAAAAGCGTTTTCGCCGCAAAAAGCAACAACGAACAGCATTCAAGCTCCGGATGTTGTGTGGATCATAATTGATTGAGGATCGTAAACTTCATTTAATTTATTACATCATTGGTGCCCGCAAAAAGAAAACACAGCGAATTATGCACGGTGGAGCGAGTTTACGATATCGGACGCAAAATAACAACGGAAACGTAAATTCTGCATGCAAATCACCTTCGCTCGATTTGACTTGAATTGAAAAAGTTCTAAATCGTCAACGATGATGATTATTTCATAGTGGACCCATGTGTGCTCTATTAATCTTCCGCTGTAGCACCACGATACACAGCGTTCATCACGATAATCGCTCATTTAGCCGATAACAAACAATCCTTCTGCAGCACGACCTATAATTTCTCATCTCGAACGCCAGACTAAATGAAAATATTAAAAAATCACGAGAAGGAGCAGACATGTAAGTGACGGAAGGTGGTCTTGGTTTTATCGAGCCTTGCCCAGTCAATTCCATTACTAGAGCAACATTTCTTGCGCATGCAACATATTAATGTTATTATTTAATATAAAAAAAAA
>JPYR01000388.1:16431-73338 GCA_000775305.1 Belgica antarctica
CGAGACGAGATTAATGCTTTTCTTTCTGCTTGAACCCGTCTCGCTTCTCTCACGACAGAACTCATGACAAAACTCGAATCGAAAACGATAAATTAAAAGAAGACGAAGAGTTAGAGATAGAGAATGAGCGTGCAGCTATGAAGAAGTTGTCTTCTTCTGCATTTCTGTTCCCAGACTCTGGCGCAATCGACGCTATCTGCGATAAGTAGATCTTTATTCAGATACTTTCAATGCCACTTTCTTCTTAATTTTTCTGCCGTTCGGCAGTCGTCATAGTAACTGATCAGAAAATGTCTGTTAATGTCATCCATTTATTCAAAATATCCAGTCCAAAATGGTTTCGTCGGCCTCTGATTTTTCGTAGACCTTTGTTTGGAGTTGTTTTCCATCTTGAAGCAATGGACAGATGAATGGAAGACGGGGAACATGTCCTTGCTGATGGGAAAATCAATAAACCCAACCCATGAGGTTGAAAGGAACAAAGGGTGGTCATTTGTGTGCCATGAACAACGCAAAACCTTCAGTTGTAGAACTTGACAGCTTTTTATCAATGTTCTCTTTTAAAACTTTTTATTTTTGTTTCTTCATGTCATTCATAAAAGCAACAATTTGAACGAATGTTTCATTATGTGGGTCAATTCAGCACATCTCAACCGTTCATCTGCCCTTCAAATCGTTTTAGAAATGATAAAGGAAAGGAATCTCCTTATCTCCATTTTCGTATCCTCTACAACGGTCGTTGTGTCCCTCCATCAACATGTCCATCATCTCTCCCGTTATTATTAAAAAAGTGAAATCCTTCTCAATAAAATCGTCGTGTGTGTGGGATGGGGTAGAATTGTGTGTTTCGAAAGAAGACAATATTGGATGGAAATTTCTTTTATGCTTTGTCCCAGAACATCCGTAGAATTTTCTTCGAATTTGCATTGAAATATAATAAGAAAGAAGAAATTTATTTCAATTCAATGGATTGTTGAAAGGTGGCATGGCATGGGGATCAGAGAGAGAAATACAATAAAAGCTGATTTCAAAACAATAACTGAGGGGACTAACTCTATAAGCACGAAAGGGGTTGTCGTCGTCATCATCAAGCCACATAAGCAAGGAAAGAACAAGAAAGCGAAGCAAGAGAGAAAAAAACGACACCGCAATAATCTATAAGACAATAATTCGATTTTCATCCCTCCTGCGCTCAGGAGAGAAGGCAAAGTTTTTTATTTGTTTTTTCCCTGTCTTTCTATGCTGCTTCTCTCAACAACAATTCCTTAATTTTCATCTTTTTTCGCCACCTTCCTTCAACCTTAGAGCTGAAGATGGGAAAGTTTCTTCTTCAGTTTCAAGATGAGACACGACGACACAATAAAAAGGATCGGCAAAAGGTTGAAGAATTGAATTCGGTATTTTTTATTTATTTGTCATGTTTATCACTCGCTCGGGCCATTCATGAAACTGGATTATTGATGATTCTGCTGCTCGGTTCGGGAGGCGAAATCACAAAATCAATAAAAGAACAAAAGAAAGAACAAAAGTTCTTGCGTCAATGCAAATTGCGATCTTAAAGTTTCGAAATTAGATAAACTCTGCCTGATGGCTGTTGTCTTTAACTCCAACCAATCTGTTGACTTTGGACTTCTAGGAATGATCCCTGGAGGCTATGATAAATTAAACGCCTATTCTTCTTCCTGAGACGACTTTGCATCACTTCCCAGCGAGAAGCAATAAAAAACCGTTGAAATTTTTTATTTTTTTTTGGAACTTTCACAATTTATGGCTGCAAAGAGTTTTATTGTTTTCCATTCTACAGCTAAGGGAAGCTCCAGAGAAGGCGAGGGAAGAATGAAAATGAAGCAATTTTTCTCTCGGCGAGAAGCATAAAATATTTTTTAATGTTTCACAATTCGCTAGCATTAAAAGGCATTCTTTCAACCTCTCTCGAGCTTAATTGCAGCAAAACAACGATAAATTTCAATTTTTCTATTTGCTTTTGACTTTGGGGATCCCTTTTTTTACTTCGCAGTTCATCTCAAGGTTGCCTTTTTCCGAAAGTTCGTGGCGGAAAATAAATAACGTCGATAAGATTAGAGTAAACCGTAATCTGTCATGAAGCGGTGTTTTAATGTGCGTCAGTTTGAAGTCATGTCGCATGAAAATTGATTGAGCAGATGGAAGTTCCGTCATTTATCCGATGACCCGAGATGAGAACCTGTATTCGCCGGCAGCTTTTCTGTGGTTGCTTCACCATGGCGTTGCGACGAAAGCCAGCGCATGTCCAAACAATGTTCATAAGGTTGAATTAATTTCAATTTTTCCTCTTCCTAGCTCCTCTCGTTATAAGTGCAAACTGTCGGAAAAGCTGGAGAAGAGTCTGTCACTTGGCCGAGACTTGTGAGCCAACACAAAAGTTTTTTGCTTCGGAAACTTTTTGCTTTTTGAAAACTCAGAGACATGATAAATTGTCTGTGATAGTTTTTACTCAACGAAAACCTTTCGTCGCAGATTCAATTTCTCTCTTCTTATTTCACTGCTTTGCCATGTTTCATTGTCAGGGACTGCGAAAGTTCATTTAGAAACCCATTTGGCTTAGGCCTTAAATTTAACTAAAGCTAAGCTGGTAATTAAACAGGAAGACAATATTCAGTAGCGGTGCTCAATTATTGAAAGACAGTTCGCAAATGCAAATTCACTTTTAAGGGAACAAAAATTTATTCAACATGAAAAGCAGTTTTTTTCACGGAAAATGTATTTAAGCCCTTTGTGCACGATCGGACATCGGGGATGCATGAGACTTCCTGGTTTCAAGTGTTCAAGAGAAGCGGAGAAGAAATTGCGGAACAATGCATTTTAATTGGATTTCAGGGAGAATTCTTTCCGCAAAAAATAAACGAGAACAGCAGTGTCGGTGCTTTTAGCATAGCGATCACCACCGACGAACGGGTCAAGTTGTGTGTTCATGCCCGAAACGTCAAGAATTAGCTGCAAATTGTTGCGCTGTGAACTTCATCTAACGCCCACACCCTGCGCCTTTCATATTCTCATGAATATTTATTTGATCCCATTAAAGAGCTCTTATCATGATGCTTCATCTGCCCTTTCACCCTTTCACAACATAATGAATACAAATTTTATTTCATTTCGCCCTTTTTTAATCGTTTACAGCATCTCAAGTGGATGATTTTCCTTCTCAGTTTACCCTCGCCTCTCAACCCTTGACGGAAAACCGAGAGAAAAGCTTGTGAAAATTAATTTCCCTTCCCTTCCCCGTCAGATCATGCAATTGTTATGCGGTCATGAATGAAAATTTCCCGTGTCAACAATAGAAATTCGGAGGGTTGATTGCACTTAATCGCTTCGATATTAAATAAAAATGAAATTAATTTATAAATAACACATAAATGTTTTCAAGTGCAAAATGGCAGACTTCATGAGCAGACTTCGAGCGAACAGGTGCCTGAGATTCCAGGTCATCGTTTTCCATTCAATCGGATACCAACCAGTGGATAAGAACTAAACTTTTCTAAAGATTACTTTCAGTGATGGAGCCAGTCACTGAAAATTAACAGCTCCATTCAATGTGACGTCCTTATCCAACGACTTATGACATGACAAACACACCACATTAAGGTTTGCTTGCGCTGAGAAGAAAACTCGCTGTTGTCTAGTGAAAATCTTTCTCACTTCATAAATGTTTCTTTCTAGACGTTTCTCACGTAGAATCGTCATCTCCCGTTCTGAAAGCACCAACTTGTTGCTAGCAGCATGCTTTTGGCTGTCTACAGGATTTCCCCACAGAGAAAAACTATTATCGTAAAGAAGCATCTGAAAACGACTGAGCAAGGACCGTTCTCCTGAATGTAATTTCCCTTAAGCGTCGACACATGTACAGCATGTAATCGGGTATCAGTTTCGAAAGCACTTTTTGTAAACACATTCAACCAAGAAGGAAAGCATATTAAATCTAATTGATCGTTTTTCACAATTGTACGGAGTCAAACATGCGTGTGCGTTTGATGGACATGAGAAAAACGTTTTCTGAGCGGTTGAATCGGGGAAAGGAAAGGCGAAGCACCATGAAAAACAAAGAAATAATAAAAAAAAAGTTTGATTTATGGCGCAATTATTATTTACATTTTTCGTGAATGATTCTCTCAATTGACTTTTGGTTCTTTGACTTTGTTTTCCGTGTGTCTGCGCGCAAAAACCACCGACGGAACTCGAAACGAACGACGGCGACGACGAAAGTTCCACTTTTAATAATTCAGAAAGCTTCAAAACGGGTCACATTGATTTCTGTGATCATCGGTTATTACCAGGGCGTTGGTATCTAATGCTTGACTTACACGTGACGACTTCGAGCTAACTTCTGAAACTGATCCATTAGAACTTTTCGGGTCGCCCGTTTCGTTAATTACGACTTTGTTCACTTTTCCACAAATTACTTTTTCGGGCTCGTTTTCATGCTCGGACCATATCGAAAATTGCTGTGCGATGGGTGTGTGTTGTATCCTGTGCGCGCTTGAAGGGAATTTCTTTAATTATTTCACGAATTGTCACGGAGAATTAAACATTTCTTATGGGTCAGTTGACGCGCAAACATTAATTCCCGGAATTGCTCAACATCTTCCGGTCACAACAAAACATCTTTTGAATGTGTAACAGGCACTTGGTGGACAATCAACTATGAAAGAAAGAAGCAAACAGGTGCACGCTTAAGATACCCAGAAAATTGCCCTTCATTAATAGCTCAAGCATGCTCGCCTCTCTCTTTCATAATTTACAAGCCCGATGACATTCGCTAATGCTTATGTGACACAACACATAAACGCTTTATCTTAACAGCCCATCAGCAATTCGTTTAGAAACGCATCACGCAGGTAGCGAACACTACTCATGAACTGTCATCTTTCATTTCACGGTCTTAACAATAATTTTCTGTTGTAAACGTTTAATTTAATTACAAAATGTTCTCATTCATTGTTTGTTCTTCTTTTCGACGTTCCATTCGACGGGTTTCGAGTCTTTGACGCTCGTCATTTAGACTAAGCACAGAAATGAACACAATCGTCAGGATTTTCTTCAAAGTTTTTTAAACACAATCTGCGATAACAAATTCAGCGAAGGTTCAAAGAAAACCGGAGTCAATGGGGATTCATAGGAAGTGATGCTAGTTATTGCCTTCCACAAATTGCTGCTATGTTGGTTGAAAATCGACTCCAAACGTTACTTCGGCAGTGGACAAGTCTGTAGCAACAGAAAGCAAGACACTCAACCAAAAAGTATTTTTATCAATATCTGATCGTTAAACGAAGACATTCCTAAGGAAATACCTTCGACTTCGTCATTGTTCTTTCCATTTTATGATTCAATTCTCTGTTCTCTCCCTGTTTCCCTCGCTTTTGTCTTAATTTATTGTATTTGTTCTCGTTTCTTCTTAAATTTTTCAGAGTCAAACATGAACCTTTTATAGGCAATTAATTGTGTTAAAGCGCGGAAAAGGAATAAAACGAAGGAAAATAGAAGCGACAATGAAACGAATATAAAAATGGGGAGATTAGAAGCGCAAAGAAATGGAATTAAGTTCTTTTCTTATCCGAGAAGAAAGTTGAGCCTCCCCGAAGAAATGAGAATCGCTTCTTATTAATCTTTCTGTTTTGTTCTCAGCGCACATTAAATTATTACCGACTGTGTGTGATTAAAGGGCTTTACCCTAATCCCCGTTTTATCACCTTCCCTTTGCGCTTGTTAATTGATTGCATTTATGTTGTAACTGCGGTCTGCTCATAACACACGAATCAGTTTTCAATTTAAAACAGTTTGAGATGGAACAATTATGATTAAAAATCGGTTTCTTTCTCCACTTAAGCGTGTTCCAGGTGAGAATGTAGGCCGACTGATGCCCCACGTGATTTGAAAGCCATTTCCTAAAGCAATTTAAAGCTCGGTACTCGAAACACCTACGAGCGACACTCTTGCAAATAATGTTTTAATCCGCAGTGATTTGATGTGATTCGTCGCTGTTTCTAGCTTTGAATAAATCTCAAGATTTTATTTGCAAGATAAAAGAAATAAAGAAGTTTAATAATTCTGATCTCGCTACTCGCTCATCTTTCATTCCCTGGAAAGGAACGTTTGGATTCTTTGATTGTTTTCTACCTAGAGAAGGCAAAAAATAACAGAAAATGCCTTGAATAATTAAGAAGACGCTTCATTCGTGGGTAGTCGTCGTCAGCTCAAGATGTATTTCGAAATTTGAATAAAAAAAAGTCCATCACATCAAGAACTTCCGCGACCAAGTTTTGCGATCAAGTTGAAAAAATCAACGAAACTTAAGCGAAGAACAAACGAAATAACTTGAATTCCTTGCTGTACATGAAGCGTTTCTTTCTTCCTTTCGCTGAAGCAACCATTTTGAAATATAATCAAGACTGATGAGTATTGCCAGAGACGTGGAATTCAAGCTGCACCTTTTTAAAAAGCTATTGAAGAATTCCAACGAAACATTCCGCGAGCGAAGAGAACAGACCTGGTGATGAAAGCATGTTGGAACCTTCGCAACATCAAAAAAGCACCAGCAACAAAAACGAGTTCTATGCGAAACAGTTTTTTCGATGTTCGTGTGAAAATTCTTAGCAAATGAAAACAAATGCTAAAAGACTTCGGATTGAAAAAGGTAGGAAACAGAGATCCAACAACAAAAGCATCGAAAGATCGGCAAGCTCCGACAACTTCAAACGTAAAACAGGAGAACGAGAAATCCGTTTCATGTTTTATCGTTTTGAAAAAGTATTTTTTGCTGCTCTCGATTTGTGTAAGTAGCTTTTATGCTTGCACAACAGAAATGCTTTTCTCTTTGGTCTTTGCCGCTCACAACACCGATCTCTGATTCATCAGAATTTATTTACACAGTTTGTAAATCCTTTTGCTTTTTGCAGGCTTTCGCATCCGATTTAGTTAATAAATTATTGTGATTTTCCCACCGGCTTGAATCAAGCGGCACAATCGGTTTTGAATGTCTCACATTCGTCAGCTTGACTGCGCGATTTTGTTGTTAAAACATTTATCAGCTTCTTGTATTCTTGCAGATCTTGTAGATCTTTAAGTCAAATGACACCAAAGCGATAAGAGTTGCAAGAGTCTCTGAAAAACTCTTCATGGAGACAAAAAGCAATATTTGATCTAATAAAAGCCAAGTCTCAAAAGATGCGGGGTGACATCAAAAGGTCTACGCTTCAAGGCGAATGATTGACATGCAACATTCCTGCTACCGGTAGCTTACAAGACTCCACCCAAGTCAACACAACGTGAACGTCGTCTCGAAAGTTTCCATACTTAAAAGTCCTTTAGCAACAACTCGCCTTGAAACGTCGACCATTTGCAAGCTCAAAGACCGTATAGCCGTCGAGTGAAAAACTTTGTTACCAAAGAAGCATCAAAGCTTCCAAGATTTCCGAGAAAAATGCCTTTCCTCATTCTTTCGCCTTTGCCATCAAACGACTCGAGTGGAGCGACCAAACAAAGATAAAAAAAGAGAAAACATGACGGAAGAAAATTTATTTTCAAAGAGAACGAAAAACTGCAAAGTACTCAAAGTTCTGGAAGGACTCTTGACATCAATCTCAGACAGTTGCTGCTTAAGGGATCTGTTCTTTGCTTTATGTTTTCTGAAATATTTATGAAAGTTCAATTTCCGCTTGTGTCCCCATAAATCTGAGTCTCGAAGGTATTGTCAAAGATATTGGAGCACGAGAAGAAGAAAATTCTTTTGTTTATGGAAAAGCGAGCATGTTCTTGTCTTAAAGTGTCGACAAACTGTTCAAAGAACTGTTTTTCTTTACACTCATCGAGGTACTTGAATTCAGAACAAGTATGAGCTCATTAATTGTTTCTTTAGTCGACAATGTTTGAGGCTCGTGTTGAATTTAGCAATTGTTCAAATTGTCTGAATAATTCAAATGATAAAATGTCATCAAGAGAACTGCGTCGTAAATAGGTATTTTATCAGCACATACGCCCAAACGAGTCATCAAAAATTAACAGCTGATTACACAAAACCGGATCATTAAGTGGCAGTTTCAATGAAACGATTGAACATTTGCAACTGAAATGGCCGAGAAACTTTCCACTCTTGCGTTCGATAAAACAATTTAGCTCCACTTAATTAGCATCGGGGCAAACATTAAATCATAATTAGCAGCATCTGTTTCATGTCAAAGCGATTGTGCGGAGTAAATCAAAATTGAATTAGCACAGAACTCGCCGCAGTAATTTTCATATTAATTATTACAGCGAACTCATTTATTAAGACTATAATTTTGCGCAGAGACAACTCGCGACCAGACAAGACCACAGACAACCATGAAGTCACCATTTTACGAAGCTGAATCTCAGCCATTAAGCATTCTTTCCCCACGAATGCCTTGCATTCCTCGGGAATAACCGAAAACCGTTTGCACAAAACTGCAAACAGTAAGCAGCAAAGTATAAAATTGACTTGGACGCATCAGCTGAAAACAATGGAGGAAAAACACAATTAAATTCTTTCGTGAAGTTTTCTTTAAACAATTAAGTTTTCATGTTTTTTCGTCTTTTTTGTAAGTCAGTGAGTCGTAAAAGAAGAAAATGAAAATCGCGAAAAACGCAACGGCAAAGAAAATTTGCTGACATTTTTTGAGGCGGAGTCACGGTTTTACCGTGTGTGCATGCACTGCTACTACACATTATGAACCAATTTTTATTGCACCAAATAGGCGGCAAGAAGAAGAGCGAGCAGCTTTAATTGCCATGGTGAAGAAGAGAATCGCATTATTAATTACTTTTCATACGTCTGCAATTACACGTCTCTTTTATTGTGTTGTTAATTCACTTAACGAGACTTTTCTTATTTCTTCATCGCAGCGATGAAACGAGTGACAGAAAAACAAGCGAAATCTGTAAATATGAAGAGCCTTGATATCCAGACAGAGTGAATTTTTTTCGCTTAAATTCGGATCTTCTATGAAAAACAAGCGCGAAGATGATCGTCAAGCTAAACTTAAGTATAATGTTGGGTTTTTCTCAAACGAAATGAGATCATGAGTAAGACAATCTGTGATCGTCCTAATTAAATCGAATTAATCGTCTCTGAAAACCTGTCGCAAAAGTGAACACAAAATCGTGTCTCACACCGAAAATGATTTTCTTTTTTATTCGTGATGCACAATTAGAAGCAAATCTCAATTTCCCAAACCACACTCACGCCATTATTTTTGTCTCACACTCTTGAAACGATGCCAGCCCGCTACTCAAGAAAAATCATCTTGCTGTTTATTTTTAAGCTAAAAGCCAGAAAGTCTTTCCGTGTCCAATCTGCGATCGCTTTTGATTGAAATTAAGCATATGTTTTGCGCTGATGATACAGCCAATTTCGCGGAACTTCTCTGCGTCATCGCAGCCGAGGTGTCGCTTTCAGAAATAAATTGCACGCAACACCATCGTCGGAGACCAGTTTTCGGGAAAAAGTTCCCTCGTAAATTTCTTCGTCCGCGTGTGTTAATGAACGGTAATCTATCTTCAACTGCGGCACGTGTGGCGCGAGGAACCATTAAACTCTCTTAACAGCTAACAAAAGTTCATTTCAAGGGTACACACATTTGTCTAACGACATTCGCGACATATTCCGGGCCAAATTCCCTTTCCCATCAACCCAAAGTGATTTCCGAAGCTCATGACAATGCAATTTCGACTTTCCTTCCGGTAGTTTCATAACCTCGTGTGAGAACTTGTCAAATGGATTTTTAATTGATTTTTTTCCCGCCTCATTCCACCCTCGCTGTCATGCCCGCGACTTGTTCAAACAAGTAATATTTTAATCATAATTTATTGTGTGATTTTTTACTTTAAACTTTTCTTCTTCGCTTCGGTGTCGCGCGCGCGACGAAACTCTGCTCGGTGAAGACGAACCGATGAATGTAATTTTTCATTTCCATTTCGGCTTGGCAGAGGGACTCTTGCGATTTTTTTATGTCATCATCTGATGGCCGGTGAATGTTCCCATCCGAGATTGAAAATTTCTGTCGCGGAGACAACATCAAAGTAATTTCTCATGTCGCGCACGAGATGACCATGAACAAAGCGCTTCTTTGGGCGAGTTTCTTCGGAAAACTCACTGAGTCATCAATATTTCTGTTTTTGAGAAACACGCCTGAGCTCAATGCCACAGTGATTTCGCTTTTTTAATTTTTCAGCAGCATCATCATCATTTTCATACGGTGAATCGAGGTGGAAAAATGTTTCACCTGGAAGAGCGGAAAATTTCCATTCAATTCTTCTCCCTCGGTGTTCCTCTTTGAAGTCATTGATTTCTTCGTCTGCGGATAGCTTTTTGCATGAGAAAATAAGAAGTCATACCTCATTCTACCCAAGAAGCACTTCATTGCCACCGTTGCAGAAACAATTAAACTTCCTTGTTCAATTCCGATTCTTTTTTCATGCTGATTTTCCTCTTTCAAGTCCTTCTTGTCGGTCTCTTCGCAGCCAAAAGAAAATATCTCAGGCCCGAAGCTTCTGTGGATGAATGCCAACTTTTTTCTTTCTTTTAACTCTCTAAAAAAAAATCTATTTTTACCGAAAAAAAGTCTTGCTGCTTGTTTTTACGGCAAATCCGATGAAGAAATAAAGAAAGAACCAAAGAAATTTGATTTCGCTTAATTGTATTTGCTGATGTTCTTGTGTTTGATATGAAAATTGGTTTTTATGTTTAGAAAATTAAAAAATTCACTGCTTTTACACTTTTTTACTTTCTAAATAAACATAAGCCAAACGCGAAAAAAAAAATTCAACTTTTTATCCTCGCGCAATCGTTAATCGCTTCTAAGCGGATGGAAATTTTTGTTGTTAATCTTGCTGGGAGCGCGCCATGTTGCGTAGGGTCATGTTTGAGGCAAAGAACCAGTTGAAAATTCAGTAATCATGACCGTTTTCAAGGTTTTGCTTGACTTTTCACGACTAATCTTCACACCTCGATGATCGTTTAAAAAAGTTCTTAACGGGTGAAAAACCGAGAAAAGCTCTTAACACCAATTCTGATCCTAAAAGCGCGAGAAATTAGGGCAAAAACTCTTTCCAGCCGCCTTTTTCCGACTGACGCCCTTTTCAAATTTTCAGTGTTTCCATAAATCTTCCCCAGCCTTCAGATATGTTTAATTTTTTTCTCCTATTCCAGTCACTGACTGTTGATTTTCTCGTGTTTTTTGCGCGCTCTGCTTCTCTAAATTCACGAAATTATAAATTACTTCTACACACATTCGCTTCTTTAATGAAGTAAATTTTTCCGTTTTGTTCATCGTTTAAGTGGGTAATAAGAACGTTTTCTTACATGATCACTCTTCTCACACGCTCGCTTTTGATATTTTTAGCAAAGAACGGAAAATTGGAAAATTCATTTCTCGTGCGCGCGATGAAAAATCGTTTTTTCGGCTTGTTAGTTAATTTTGTAAAATTTCCTTCGACAGTTATCAATTGACACATAAATTTAGCGTGGCAATCGCTCAAGGTCACTACACACAGATCTGCAGAAGGTCTCACCAGAATTAATCCGAGCGGTTGTCAAGTCATTCTCGCCTTTTCATTCGAAATGACAAGGAAACGAAGAAGAAAAGTTCAAGCATTCAAATTTGAGTGAAGAAAAAACCTTTTTTTATTGATGGTAATGTTATTGGAGTGGCGGGGTTACGGAGAGGTTGACTGAATTTGACGTGGCACAAAATCGAAAAACATTATCCTGATTTATGGAGCCAGCGTATGGAGAAAAATAAAAATTTGTTTTCCCTTCCGACGAAAAGCGTCAGAGATTTGCGGAGCAAGTGTAACAAAGTTATTCAATTTTTCTCTTTCGACGGAAACGTTCGGGTGAAACTTTCGCAAGAAAAAGAAAACTTCTTCTCGAGTTCTCCAAAAACCGAATCCGCTTATTGCATAGAACCAGCACAAAAAGACGAAAACAAGAAAAAAAACAAAGAAAATGTGCGGAAATTTTTCTTTTGCTTTCTTCGAGCAACAATCAATCTTTTTAATCTTATCATTCGTTGTTTTGGAGTGAGCGGAAAAAAGTTTGGCATGTTTTCGCCTTTCGACTCCATTCCCCGACGGGAGTAGACGGAAATTTTATTTTGTTTTATTTTAGTTAGAACATGCAGAAAGAGTTGTCGATAAGTGACGTCGGCCGTGGGAATGTCTTGGGGCGAGGAAAGTGGATTCAGTGAGCCGCACTTCATGGTATTTATTAAAAACACCTTTTGCGTCAACAAAAACTTTTTCAATTTCAACGATGGCAACGCGTGGTTGCTTTTTGCAACATTTAAACAAACATCTGAAAATTAAACTTGAAAACTTCTCCCCAACAACTGCGTATAAAACTGTTTTCAGATCGCCACATCGGTGGGGTTGAGTTATGATTATGTTAGGCGGAAAATTAATTAGCAAAGTTATAATGATTTTCGGGATCGGAGAATTTATTAATTTCTCCCTTCGTCTAAAAGTTGAGGTTGCAACGTACACAAGCAAAAACCAAAGGAAACTCCGGACGAAATGAAAGAATTACAGCAATTAATGATAACAATTTCTCGGGAGGAACTTTTAATTGACCAAATTATCTCGTGCTGATTACGAGCCATAAATTCAAAGAGATCATTCCAATGCTCAAAGGGTTCCCAGTTCTCCAAAAAACATTAAACCATAAAATAAACAGTCGCAACTTATTTTGAGATATCGGGACTTGAGGCGAATAGAACCGCCGAACAGAAGAAGAAAAGTTTGAAAACCTCGAAAAGACAACAAAGCGTCAACATAAATAAACAGCGAGTCTCATGGAGACTCGAGACGAGAATAAAAAAAACTTTTGTCTTTTCAATGGCAAACTCAAAGACTTTCAAATACACACATTTTCATGCTCGGAGAATAAATTTTATATTTTTAGATTAATTAATTTCTTTCCCAACTTCACTTTTTTTTTCGCTTCTTCGGCGGAGAGCGAGAAAGAAAAACTTTTTCTTTGGTTCTGAAACATTCTTGGAATATTTTCGTCTGAAGGAGACGGTTTTTGTTGTTGTTACTTTCAGTTTTTTATTTAAAATTTATCAGGGTATCGGGGACGCGCTTTCCACATTATAGCTCTACTCGTAAATTAATTAAGTTAAGTCTCGTCTCCTCGATTCAATTAATGTTTGTTTTGATACACTTTCCCAAAACTTTTCATTCTTCGATTTTTTGCACGCTCGATCTGTCGGTCTCCGGACTGCAATACGAATAATTTTTCTGGGTGACTAGACTAGAATTGAGTCATTAATTCTGGGGTAGTAAATTCATCAAAATCTAGGCATGAAGAGCCGTTGGGAAAATTGCATACATGTCTTGGAGCGATCGCTAGAGAAATATATCGCCTAAATGTCTCATTCATCACCTTTGATTTGCCATTAAACGCTCTGGCTAGGCCGATAAGATACAGACATTATAAAAGAAATGATTAAATTTTAATATTTTTCCTTTCGGGCTTGTCACACGAGAGAGATTTATCGACCAGTTGCTTTTTTCATTTCAGTTTTTGTTTCTGCTTTTTGTGCTTCTTGTCTTGTTGTGTGGAAATGTCATAAGCGGAGAGCAAACAAAAAATCTCAAGCATTTCGTCGTTTCTACGAATTTTAATTAAATTAGCGTTTCTGAACAAACATTCTCGAAGTCTAATTGGGTCGGGACAGTTTTCACCAGCCTCTTATCATAAGGCGTCATCTCGATAAGTTTTTGAGTGAAGCCACCGACAGAATCTCAATAAATTTGCAAAGTTTTCCAAGAAAATCGGACGAAATTTTATTTAATAAATTTACAATAAGTCCCTGTCACGACACACCGCCAAGATGTTATTTATTTCCACAGTCCGTCATCGTCTGTCGCGGACAAACAAGCGGATAAGTTGACTAAATTCCCATTTGCCACCCACGTCTATCAACTGTCAAAATATCAAGCGAAACTTCTGGGAACTCGCGGGATCGAGTGACCGCGTCATCGAAGTAAATAAAAGTCGAGATTTTCGCAAATCTGTTTAGCTACTTTGCGCTGAATCGCAGTCGGTGCGCTACGACAAAGTGTAAACAAAAAATGTTCAATCGAACTGTGTGTTATTTTTGCGCAACGAGGCGCTCTTACAACACAAATCTCGAATTACAAAATCATCAAGTTCATAAATTTTATTGGAAGCGACTTTGTTGGAAGCAAAAAGCGAGCAGCGTATAAAAAATTATTTTCGTTCTAAAATGTAAATATTTGGAATCTAATGGAGCTCGACGTTTACACGTGAGCCATTCCAACAATCGCAAAATGTGATTTCGTTTCGAGTCGCAGAGAAAAGTTTAAATAAAATTGAAAAGCGACCGAAAATTGTGTTCATTAATAATTTTATTGCCTTTGTGCAGTTGAGCTTTTCATTGACTTTTGAATTCAAATGCGCCGAGTAAACGAAACTTCTTGCAAGAAATCCAAGGCTTTGTTAGTGATTTCAATGAAACCGACTGGAGTGACTCGTGTTGGAGATTATTTTATATAGAACATCGATCTATCCTTTAATCACCCTTCAATCTCCTCTAATAGCCTTTCCTCAACAGACTCAAGAGACATCAGGAAAGCGGTGCAAAAACCACCACACCGGATAAGCGAGCTTAATTGATTTTCCCTCGATGCAGTTTTCATAAAAAACGATTGACAGTGAAATTGCTTTGCGATCGTTTTTGGCATCGTTATTTGCACATAAAAAGATTTTCTTTCAAACTATCATTAAAACATCGTTCAGTAAATAGATGCAGATGCCGTAATAGCGTTTGGTTCGATTAATTTTCCTTCTTTTTGCTCGTAAGCACTTGGCTTCTCTGAAGGGAAGGAAAATTGACTTTTCCAAGTTGGAAAAAGCAATTAAATTTCAAAGGAAATGCGAGCAGGAAACATTTTTGCAATACCTTGTTGCAGGGCTGACGGTCGGGCTGCAGTTATTCACAAACTTGCCACAGCTCTGACAACTACGGTGAAATGTTAGTTAAAAGTTCAATTGAAATTCTTATTGTTCGTTTCCTGCTTTCATACAAACTAATTAATAAGCACATCTAATTAATGAACAACAAATTGCTGCAGTTTGGGCTTAGATCTCAGAATCAAGACTCGGGGATCGCTTAATTAGATTCACAAATTATGTAGATGGGAAAAGATTCTAACCGTTGGCTTTATCTAAAAGACATAATCGGCGATTTGCTCAACATCAGCTGGTTTATTGGATGCGCGCGCTTTTACAGGCCTGAGCTGCCGATTTTAAGTTGCCTTACCAATTACGCTCGTTTCGGGCGCTTTCAGGGGGCATTATAAATCATTAGCGCCAGAGAAAGAAAGCGGGGAGGCAGAAATCAATTATCTTCGCGCTGTTATCGTTCTCGTTCTTTCTTGATTCTTCCTTCACGATCATTATTTTCAACTCTTTGATTTTTTTGTAAGCAAACATACACATAATTATCGGGCCATGGGGATGTGGGAAGTGCTAGCTAGCATTTGTTTGAAAAAGACATTAGAATGAAACACGAGAACTGTAGAGAGATGTGTTATGGGATCGGAGGTGTCTGGTGTGCATGCTGCAGGGAGAAGAAAGGTGTCAGCGATTCTAGAAACTGACGTTGTCGTATTTGACTAAGAGCGAACTTGGTTTTCAAGCAGTTAACGAAAAGATCTCGATTTTAATCGAAAACAATTTAATTCCCACGAAACCTGGTACTCAACTAAACTCTCGACTAGAGCTTTAAAAGATAAACCGAAGCTTCCAGTTTGATCATCATAAAGATCATGCGATAACGACGAGTAAACAAAAGCGAGGGCTGAGTACATGAGAAGAATGAGAAAAGCAGCGATAATAAAATTAAAGCTGTGCACACACCCACACAAGTTTTTGTTCTTGTAATTTCATCATTAAAAAGTCTTAACTACTTTTCTCATATACACAAAACGATTTTTATCGATTTTTTCCGAGCTTTACATTAAACGTAGGTGAGAGCATAAGTCGGGACCCACTTAGATTGTGTATACTTTGCATTCAGCTGCACAATGAACTGAAACTAAATGCCTTTCGCTCGCACAGAGCTCCGCAATCACCGCCAGACACATTCACCCGGCCTAAGCAGAAATTGAAAACTCTCGGCGACGGATTCGTTTCAGCTTTCAAAACTTTGTGTGCTGTTTCGTCTATCGAGTTCATGAAAAATTAACGAAAAGTGCACGAATTGAAACCCTGGGGAGGTTAAAACAGCCGCGACGGGTTGTGCAAGCAGTGATTTTAAGTCTTATCGGCTAGAAATTGAACCGCGTAGAGTTAAAGAAAAAAGTGCTAATAAGAAACGCATTCGAGACTTGAAGCCAGAGAATCAGAAATAAAATATTCACAAGCAAAAACGTTACTAGCCATATTAGAATGTGTATGATTTGCTTGCGACATTATTGAGTATGTCATTCATCGTTCGCCGTCCAGCACTGACGGTTAACCTTGAGTCTAAGCCCGTTCGATGGCAAGCGGCAGTAAAGTTGTACATTTACGATTGTTTGGATATTTTATGGGCCGAGCGCTCTCTTCTCTTGTTCGATCCTGACAATGAATCGACGTTCCGACCGCAACAATTACCGAAACAAGATTGTTGCAGATAGTTTGGTGAATTGTTTTTCACTTTTTTATGACCGAACAAAGCAGAACAATTTTTAAAATGCACAATGATGCAACTTTTGTGTTCACGACGAGCGAGAGTAGTTGAGTTGCGCGACGGCAAATTTGCAAAACTGCGACAGCTTTTTCGTTATCAGTGATTAGCGTGATTGGCACTCAAACGCCGATCGCTATTTCGAGTTTTTGGCATTCTAAGCGTTTGCACGAACACACAATGCCTCTGTTTTCGCGCTTATCAGCCGAAATGCATATTTGAAGCTTCCGCAATCGATTTCGATTTCATACGACGAGATAATCTTTCGTACTTACGTTTATAAAACAGCTTCGAGTAGTCACAATCCATCGGAAAATTTAAATTTTGACGGAAGATTGTGTCTTGAAAATGAAATCTCTGTTCGTTAGCTATTTTGAATGATTTTCTAAATTTAACTTTTCACAAAAAAAAAACTTTCAGAACGAAAAACTTTGCGAGAAACTTTTCTCAACTGTTTTGCCTCGAACTTATTTTCCAACTTTCTCCTTGCTATCGGCTTGGTCGTCACTGCCAAGAGACGTTTTCTTACTAGGAAATTTCGAAATTTCCTTCTCGTCTATTTTCCACAATAAATGTTTTAGCGCCAAGATTAATTTTCCTTTCGCGCTTTTCCTCAATTTGTCACTTTTTTATTTTATCGCGGTGGAAACAAGTTTTCCCACAGAAACAAATTGAAAATCGCGTGTCAATCGCGAAGCTTAAGTTTTTATTTTTTGTCACTTTTCCTTAATTTTCCACGCTGAAAACTTTTTTATTTGCTTCCGCTTTTCCGAAATCGCAACTTGTTCCTTTTATTAACTCATCAGCATTGGATAAAATGCACTCACGAGGCCGAACGCTAGAGCTCTATAGTCGAACTTATTCACTCAATGGGTTCATAAACATTACTGACAGAGAATCAACACGATGAAAATTGTTTTTTCTTCTTTCTCGTCTTTTTCTGTTTTCACGTTCTCATCGTTTGCCGCGCGCGTTTTTCGGAGCTTTTCATGCACACCAAGCAAAAGGCAAACTCGAGGCTTGCCGGGAGAATTGAAAATTGGATTTAGTTCTGCTGCTTATGCTTCGGCGTTTTTCGTTCTTCCACATTTTCCCTCTCTTTGCATGTTTTCGTCGTTCACAAAGCATGGCTGAGAGTGAAAACCAAAGTGAGAGAACGTTGAACGTCGGGTGGATGGCCAACAAAAGCTTATGATGGATGTCTTCAGGGCCGAATTATAAGAATCATTGATAATTGCTCCAACGAGAGCAATCAAGGCTCCCCGAGGGACCAATAAAGTTAACTCATTTCACGAAATCCTTTTCACTCTCACTTCATCGTCGCTTTCTCTCGTGAGTTTTCCGGCTTTTTCTTGTGTACACAGACACACAAGTCGAGCACACAGCACAATGTGAAAAGCAAATTGTTGCATGGTAGAAAATGTGTGTAATCGTATAATCTCGGGGTGCTCATCTCTTTCGCTCGCTGCTATCCCGCCGATGCAAATTTCTGTTATTAAATCGAAGTGTTCCAGCTTGCTTTGTGAACGGCTTGGGGAGCGATTTTCCCAGTGGGGTCGGGAAAACTCGGTAAATTAATATGTGTGTAGCCAACAACATGTAAACACTGTTGTTGAGTCGAGTGAAGGGGCGATAGGATGGAAGGGATTTGTTGGCATAACGCAAGGGAGAGCATCGAGATTGTTGATTCTTTATCGTGCTCTAATGTTTGCAGTGGCTTTTGGCAATTGAATTTGCATTTTAATATCACCGTTTAATGATTTCGGAAGTTCTGGATGATTGGGATTTAATAGACCAGCAAAGTACGTGATAAAATGAGAGCATGATTTGCGGAAGCTGGAAGCATTTCCCTGCCTGGCTCGGCGATTTCGTGGTGTTTATGTAAACAACTGAAGGTTGCCCTCGATCTTGCCGGATTAGTCATCAGATTTCTGAGATGATCTTGAGAAGACTTCGACGGAGCGATGTGACATTATGCTTGTTCAATATTTACAGACGATGGTTTGCAGATTTGCATAACAATTATTTTCTGCTTGTTACTTTTAATTTTTGTTTTCTTCATTCCAGCTCCGTTCGCGATATTTCTTTCTTGTGTTGAATTTTTTTTCTTAGAATCCACAAGTTTAATTGGAGACTTACGCCAATTTTTCAATGAAAAGTCTTTTTACTCACCGTATGACTCATCGTCCGAAGTTTGGATGGTTTTCCCCATGATAAAAGATTTTCACAACTTTTCCCGCCAGCGAATCTGTCCGCAGAACAAGAAAATTCCTTCGCGAATAAATTCTCCTTTAAAATTTCACTTTTGCTTCTTCTCGAGAAGGTCCTTGAATCAGAGAACTTTCGTACAACAGTTGTCTTCAACTTAAGCCCGGTTTAACTCCCCTTATTAGTCCTTTTCTGCACTTAATTGATTTAAGAAAATATCAACAAATCCACAGTGACACTTGCACAACTAAATTCCCCTGGAACTGACTAAACTCTGCCGTGTTGTGTTGTCATTCAGTTTCGCCCTATCTTCCCTCTCACTCGCACGAGTTTTGTTGTCATTATTTTGCAGCTAGCTTAGAATCGAATTTAAATCAATACTCAGCAGCCAGTCACCGTAAATCCATCACAAGGCCTCGAGATGTCGGAAAACACTTTAGAAAGACTGGAAAACACGCTGGAGACGACCCTGGAGAACATTAGACAGGTGAAATCAGTTTCAAGGAATGTCTACGCTGAAATTAACTCAAAACTCTGTTTTAGATTGGAATCATTGTGTCAGACTTCCAGCCACAGGGCCAGGCAGTGCTTAACCAGAAAATCAACACCCTCATCACGGATTTACAGAAGATCGACAAAGAAAGATCAAAGATTGAGAATATCCACATCCCGTTAGCAGTTTTTGATTACATCGACCACGGGAAGAATCCTCAGCTCTACACAAAGGACTGCATCGAGAAAGCCTTGTTCAAGAACGAAGAGACCAAAGGCAAGATTGACTGCTTCCGAAAGTTCAAAAACACAATGCTGGTCGAGATTTCGAAAGAGTTTCCGGCTGAGATCAATAAGTACCGGGCCATCCGTAAAGACGAGTAGATCTGAAGCCACTTCCACAGCATCGTCATCATTGAGCGGTTGCTGGCTTGCTTTAACAATAAAGATTTTCCAAATACAAAAACCCCTCGAAACCCTCTATGCACAAAAATCATTTCCAGGATTAAAAGCTTACTTAAACAACTAAAGACTCCATCACAAGATGCTACCGTAAGCTAGCAAGGAATACACTGAAACTATGGGACACCCAAAATAATTTCACGTCGTCGCAATATCCGAGGTGGTGCAGAGAGGCACGAAACTTTTACTTTTTCACAGTTTTTTTGCGGACGAAGAAGAAAAGTGGTGGAGAAATTCTTAATCTAAAATATCTTACTCGAGAATTTAATCAAACAGCCACATCCTGAAAGCCTTCACAATGCCACTGTTTGGAAAGTCTCAGAAGAGTCCGGCCGAGCTCGTCAAAGTGAGTAAAACGTGCCTTAAGTAGAATCGAGTGTCAAGAAAATTTCTAATCGTGAATCATTCATTGATTTACAGGCTCTGAAGGAGGCTCTCAAGGCTTTGGAAGCGCTCAAAACATTGGAGCGAGGCGATAAGAAAGCCGAAAAAGCACAGGAGGACGTGAGCAAGAACCTGGTGAGTGGCAAAAGGTTTTTCCATTGCGAAACGCAATAATCCGAGTACAAAAATATAAATCGACTCTAATTAATCGATTCAACAAACTTGATCCGCCTGTTCGGGCATCAACAATGGGCAAACATTGTGGACTGGCAACAAGATTGCTCAATCGCCATAAAGAGATCCAACACCTAGAGAAAGCCGAAAAGAAGAAAAATATCTTCTTGAAGAAGAAAATCGACTAAGAAAAATCATTTCGTTCTATGACGTCGCTTCTTCTTTTCTGGGCTCTGCTGTTTGTGCATTGTTTTTTTTTATAATTACCGAAATGAAAAACTGTTTTCATTCGATAAAGTGCATTTATGTCGTCACATACTTTGATGACGACGAAGACACGGGCGGAGATTAGAGCGAATTGAAATTCAATTTTAATTCCGATTGCGGTTGTTCGTTGGAGATTTAGCTGGTGCATTTCCAAAAGAAGAAAAGCAATTAACCCAAATTTCTCTCCGCATTAATTAAATGAGTGTTCATCACTGTCTATTTCAGGTATCAATCAAAAACATGCTCTACGGCACGTCAGATTCAGAACCGCAAACGGACATCGTTGTATCGCAGCTAGCCCAGGAATTGTACAATAGCAATCTGCTTCTTCTGCTCATCCAGAACCTAAATCGAATTGACTTCGAAGGAAAGAAGGACGTGGCTCAAGTGTTCAACAATGTACTTAGACGACAAATCGGCACGCGATCACCGACCGTCGAATATATTTGCACAAAACCGGAGATTCTCTTCACCCTGATTGCCGGCTACGAGCACCAAGAGATCGCCCTCAATTGCGGCACAATGCTGCGAGAGTGCGCCCGCTATGAAGCACTGGCCAAGATCATGCTGCACTCCGAAGAGTTCTTTAACTTTTTCCAATACGTTGAAGTGTCAACATTTGATATTGCGTCAGATGCATTTTCTACATTCAAGGTGAGGTCGTTCGTCACCTTTTCCGTTCAAATAATTTTGATCGACTTTTGTAGGAGCTTCTCACCCGCCACAAAATTCTTTGCGCTGAGTTCTTGGAAGCCAACTACGACAAAGTTTTCACGCACTATCAACGACTATTGAACTCGGAGAACTACGTTACACGTCGTCAAAGTCTGAAGCTTTTGGGTGAGCTGCTGTTGGATCGTCACAACTTCACGGTTTGTTTTTGTAAATAAATTTAAAAGAAAAACAATTTTGACCTTCGTTGAGTCCCATAGGTGATGACGAAATACATTTCAAATCCGGACAACTTGAAGCTGATGATGAACATGCTGAGAGAAAAGTCGAGAAATATTCAATTTGAAGCCTTCCATGTTTTTAAGGCAAGTCAAACTTTATTCACGCTATGCAGTTGTCATAATCAAACCCTTTCTTTTAGGTTTTTGTTGCCAATCCCAACAAGCCGAAGCCAATCCTCGAGATTTTGCTGCGCAATCAAGATAAGCTTGTTGAATTTCTCACCCGCTTCCACACGGAACGATCCGAGGACGAACAGTTCAACGACGAGAAAGCGTATCTAATTAAGCAAATTAAGGAGCTGAAGCCTATCACAGACGGCACTACATCACAACAGCAATGATCCATTGATGAGTTTTAAGAACAACGCGCCTCATGATTCAGTCTTATTTTCAAATTACTATTTTTTTGCAAAAGAAAAGGAAAATATTAATTTATTTTAAACAAACAAGGAAGATTCCTCTCGTGCTACGCAAAACCAACATTATTTCCTTTTTCTCCTTTTTCCTGGCATTATATATTTTAGATAAATGTAATGATTAACAGCAATTGCAATCCTTAATGTTTTAGATTATTTGAAGATGGATGAAAATTAAAACTTCTTAGAAAGGGCGTCAAAAGCTCTGCATCGATGCTGATTTTTAAAGACGTTAAAGCCTGTTCCGAAATCATTTCTTGTTCATTTCTCTGTCTTCGAGAAAAAGAAAACAATTAATTGTTAAATATTAATGAATGAATGATAAGAAAATAGATTTTAGAGAAAAAAAAGCTGGAAAAGAACAAAAAAATGTTTTTTTTATTCTATAGTGAGATTTTATTGGAATCGATCATTTTCAAAATAAACAGTCAACGAACATAAGATTTTCAGATTTGTAGTCAATGATCAAAGTTGGTGTAAACTATCGGTGAAGAAGCAGTGACAAAGCCGCAGCCAATACACACCGAACACACGACAAAGATCGCTAAGCACATAAGAAGGTAAACGAAGCAGATCAGCACAATCTAAAACAAAAGAGAAATAAGATTTTCTTCCTGAGATTATTACAGCTGCAAGACTTACCAATTTGAAGATGAAAAATAAAGCAGATGAAAGGTTCTCAGCAATGTCTCTCGGTTCGTTCAAGCTTCTTCGGAGTCTCTTCAGCATAGTTTTTTTCTAAGTCAAAAAAACCATGAGTTGATGATAAGCGAACTAATATTAAAAGTGTTCGAAGTAACCTCGATCAAATCACGTCTATCTTGTTCTAGTCCAACTTGGTCGATCCAGTTCGTGAACTTTCCCTCAGCCATTGCAGTAAGATCGTTTGAGGAAAAGACTTGTTTCGAGTCTCTGCAAACGTTTTTCTCAAAGTCGTAGATGGAATTGGCACCTTGATCGCACAACGTGGCTGGAATACAGTTTGGGGCTTGAAAGAAATTACGCTTCCCGAAATATTTTAGCTCGCAGTTGACTGGCTTGCAGTTGTTGAAAGGGTCTTGATCCTCTGAGTCGCATTGCTTGTAGCCTCGAGCTTTTTTCATGTCATTGAAGTAATCTACAAGAAAAGAACGTTAATGGATATTTAAAAAGCAGCTGATTTTCCATTAATCTTACGTAGAAGGAAATCCGGAAGCGCTTTAGTGTTGATCATCGTGTTGAAGGAAATTGTGGTGGTGTCGTCAATGGTTTCACCATGTTTAGGACCAAAGCTGCTACGAAAAACAGTGACATGAACGGAACAGTTTCCAATTCGGTTGTAGAGAACCAGCGTTGGCCAAACCATCGTAATGAGAATCTTTTTGTTGGGCTCCAAGTTATTAATCCTTGCTCCAAGCAATTTTTGCATCTAAGAATTGCCACAAAAGTCAAGATTTGATCATAAGTTTCAAGTTAATTCATACATCACAGTCTAAGACGTTATTAATCATGAGGCAGCAGTTGTCGGAATGAAGGACAAAGCTCAAAGCTTCTTTGGGACTCGATCCGTCGTTGCTGACGACCCCATCTGAAGTGAAATTGGATTAGTCTTGATGTCGAAGCTTCCCGAAGGAAAATCTTACCGAAAATCAAACCAAAGTCGTTTTGTCTCAAGTGTCGAATGTTGATGCTTATAATTTTAATTTTCGAAGACTGAGAAAGATTGAACAGTTGCAGCAGGATACCGACGAAAATAAGCAGTTTCATCCTGAGATTGAAAAAGTTCTTTTTACAGTTTTAAAACTCCAAGGTAACTGAGTGTAACGGACAGCAACTTCTGAAGAGCTCTGTCTCATCAAAGTAGTAAAAGAAGTCTTCCTGAATGTAAACAGCAAAGTACGAAGTCACTGTTTGAATTCTCGCTAATGTGTTACTACTAATCATGATAACTGAATCTTTTTTTTATATTGGATGCAGAATCGTTTATATTGATTTCTATTTATATCTAGTGACCTCTTGTACTTCGATGCCTCTGAAGATTAACGGAGTTTTGTTAACTTCATTGTGTAAGTGGAATGCGAAAGTTGTTTTAGATTTAAGTTGAATGCAAGAGGTGCGTAATTCTCAAGCTCGAGGTAAAGTTGAACTTCGAATAAATGTCGCTACTACGAAACATGAGTTTGCTAGCCTGCTTATCAATTCTCAAGTCTGAAATTTTGCATTATCGTCAACTAAAAAAAAAATAGATTAAGAAAAGCATTTCATTAATTTCTATATTTTCATGCATCAGTATTTTTATTTCACTAAAATCTTTTTTTCATCTTTTAGATTATTGACAGGAGAGAAAAAATAAATTTGCCGGTTTTTGTCATCCTACAGACTATTTCTGAGTAGATCAGAAAAATGGGATTTTTTTCGAAACGATAAGTTTACGATTCGAAATCTCCGATTACACAACATCTTCATTAGCTGCTATTAGTCCTTGTGCGAATATACCTTTGCGTTCGATCCTACCGACAAACACGTTAAGCAATTGAGTTTCTCTGAGAAAACAAGAAGTTAATTTATCACAAAAGTGTTCGTTACGGTTCTCACATTTCGATAGAAATTTAGGAAGGGATTAAAAGGAATGTCAAAGGGAGTTCAACATCTTGTGTATTAAAATTATGTGATCATTCTCGGAGAATGAAGCCCGTAGACGTCATCAATTTTAGGACAGTGCGTTTCCCGATTGTTGTTCTCGCCCCAGTCGTGAAGACCTCTCGAATTCGCTAAACGATGTGTTAACCGATGAGCGATACTGAATCCACCAGAGCCCTCAAGCTGCGTTAAAACTATGATGACTTGTCTCTGCAATGGTGGTACTGAATCGACTGTTTTTAATTCGCCTCGCGTTGAAACGACGTTGTAGCTCTCTTGACAGTCGCACTTCACATGTATCCATTTGTTCTCGTGTCGGTTCTCTACCATTACGACTAAGCCAGCCCAACCTTTGGTCAAGTAATAAGCCGTCATCCCTTCTCGACCCTCATGGCGCTGGCCTTTGGTCAGAGTCAAGCTGATTATTGCGTCAGCCAGCAGATGTGGAGGTGGAGAGATTTGTTCCACGATCAACTTCTTTGAACTGTGAATTGCGAGAACGCATTGCGGGAACAGCAGTGGGTCTTCGATTCCGGTGTGCCAGTGATTGAATGCCAAGCATACGAGTAGGTAAAGATCCCGTTCCAGCATCTTGTGACATCCAACAAAGCCGCGTACCTAGATGGACGTTGAAAATTTAGAGTTTTCAATATTTTGATGAATAAAGTCGGTCTCACTTGTCTTTTGCTGTGTTCAACTAGTCGACCAACTTCAGGATTAGCTGGATTTCTGGTCCTGAACAATACAACGCAGAGATCCAGTTGCGATCGTTGAGACTTCTCCGAGTTTCTGTCAGAAAAGTTGATTTTAATGACGAGTCTTAATGGTATGTTGACCTTCTTGGAAACTCACCTTTGACCTTCTTGGAAAAGTGTAAACTCGGCTTCAGTTGGCTCAAGCACCGTTAGAAGAACACATGAAAGAGAACAGAGAGGCTGCAACGTTCCTAGTAGTCTAATCTCTTCCCAACCGGCACGTACTTTACAAATATCAATGCAATCGAAATATCTGTATAAAACGTAAATAGGTTAATGGTGCACAATTATCGTCACTGCTCGCAATCTCACCTCAGAACATCTTCAAAAGAAATCCAAAAAACACCTTCAGAAGCACCGTGTGGCATCAGCGTGTCTCTCAACTCGTCAGTCCAAAGGTCCGAGTCGTCTGACCACTCGCCCTTCCACGAATAATGTCCCCAAGGATTTCTCAGCTTCAGCAATCGGTGACCGTGAATGTCACGCACGTCAAGCACTGAATAGGCATGCCTTGGTCTCAGTCCTTTACTTTGATATTCATCTTCGTCAACCTTCATATTTCCGCCTCCACAGCTTGCGCCCATTAAAAACTTCACTAAGCGAGAGCTTAATAGCTGGGCCCAAATTAAATCTTTATCAAGCTCGTCTTCACTAGGCATCGGAATAGAGCTTGGCTGTAACGGCAAACTTTCGCAAGGCGCACCAGTGAGCGTCGCAAGTCCCTCAATCGCCCTTCCGGACACTAAAGCTTCATAGCAGCCATGGATTTTAGCAACCGCTTTCTCGATCAGAGGCAAATAAAGTTGTTTTCGTTTCGCTTGTGAATAAACCAAATGCCCTCGTTTATCACATGGCAGTAGATCATCGACTAGTACGGTTATCCAGCGACCATCCTTGCACAAGCGCACTTGATAAGCTCCTTGTACACAAACGTCCTTTGTCACAAGTACTTCTTGCACTAAGTCTTCTCGCTCAGCGAGAACAGCTAAGGCCGACAACAGCCAGCAATTGCCCAAGACTCCTTGGCAAATGTCCGATGGCAGCGGCGTGCGGAAAACCGCCCACGGAAAGTTCCCACCGTCGCAGTTGATCTCGCTAGGGCGACGCCATTGCACGACGGGATTTGACTCTGAAGTGGTCGTTGAATTGGGATTGTAGTAAAGGCTTTTGGCAGCTGGCGGAAATGAATCGTCCACGAAGAGTTCATTATTTTCCTTGCAGTACTGAATGATATTCTCCCATTTTGATCGCGCCTCTGATTCTTCTTGCTGACGAAGATTTTCCATTAACTTGCTTTCGTGGCGACTGTCTTCCAGCATGACATTGAGATTCACTGGCGCTGCTTCGGCCACAGCACGTCTGTGGCTCGAACAAATCTCGCAAACCACGCTTGCAGAAGAGTTCTCGTATGTGCATGCTGGACACTGCCAAGTTTTGGGAACCGGTGTAGGTGCTGGTGCTGGAGGTTTTGGGGGAACGCTTGAAGAACTGCTTGACGAATGACTACCGTGCCCACTGCCCGTGCGTGTTAGAACAGATCCCGTGCTGTGTCGTTTCGGAATAGCGCCAGAACGGTCGTGGCGAGGCGATGGACTTCTTGATGCCCTGATCGAAGGAATCATCAACTGCGCCCGCCCTGAAGGAGGATCTGGCGGCTTGCTAGAACCTGGTGTGGTCGGCACTGACGCTGGAGACGATCCCGTATAAGGACGGAAGTTAGGTGGTTTCGTCACGCTCGGGACATGCCGTATTGACTTACATGCAATGCACAGGTTTGTTCCCAATGAGTTTTTCAAGGTGCACTGCGAACATGTCCAAAATTCTCCTTTTCTCAATGTCATGTCTTCAACGCATGAAGTGCTTCTTAGTTTCGATCCGCCACAAACTATGCAGGCATTAACCGTTGCCGAGTTCACTAAAGTACATTTCTTACATGTCCATTGCTGAGGTGGTTCTTCCGATGTCGGTGAATCGGCAGGGAGAAACTGAAAATCGTCTTCCAGGTCTTGCTCAAACGATGCCATCGGTACTCGAACGTTAGATGGCAGTTCATCAAAGCCGTGCGTGGATTTTGACACGACCAGTTTTGTTGGGTTATTGTTGACGTTGTCTTTGGCCAGTGGACCGGATTGATTATCAGTGCTGTTGTTCTTCGTGAGTGTGATTAGCTTCGTAGGCTGTGCAGATCCGGATACGCGTGGTGCGTCGCATATATCACAATTATCCACCCACATTGGATTGTAGGCGTAAGAACATTTACAAGACCACGACCTCGGCTCTTTCGATTCTTTTTTTGGTCCTTTCCATACTTTTGAATAAACTTCGCCGCTCGTAGAGCCCGTCATGCACGGTATCGATTGAATAGACGACGGCGTTTTCACTTGATTATTGTTGATGATATTGCTGCTTATCGTTTCAAAGTCTTCTGCCTTAGATGGCACTTTGGCATTTTTGTTTACCATAGCGTACAATGGCTCGTCCTTGTTTCGGTTCACGTCGATAGTTTCCTGCTGGAACTTTTTAATTATTGCACTGTTCTCGTAAGGTGGATTGTTGTTACTCGAAGCATTGTCTAGCTGCTTTAGATTCTCGTAGTAATTGTCCTGCATACTTGCTGATTTGGAAAATTGATTGCGTTTGAGTGTGTCAGTCCAGTCCTCGACAGCAATGAACACACCGCCAGAAGACAAATCTTCGGATCTACGACTAGTGCTTTTCAGGGATGGCTTCCGACTATTCCGAGTGATTGTGAAACGTCCACTGTTTTCACCCGATTGGTTCTGCTTCCCACATATGCCACAAATGTTGCACGAGATCAGCGAGTTATCGTGATTAGATTTGTTTGAACATTGGTGTGGTACGTCTTTCAAAGCGGGTAACTGAAAGTCCTTCAGGCTGCTAGCACCGGATGATCTGAAGAGCGTTGGATAATTGTTAATCGTTACGTTCTTCTTGTTCTGATACTGAAGCTTCTCGTCGAATATCTTTTTTGCAGGATGCAAGTCGTAGCGGTTAAAAAGACATAATTGACATCGTTTCTGGTTAGCTGGCAGCGAGTCCATGCTCATGCTCCGCCGTAGTAAACCGTTAACTGCCTCATGATCCCTAATGACACTGCTCGACTTCTTCGCACTCAAATTGCCCTTAAAGATTGGCGCTAAAGCACTAACTAAGTTGCAGTTGATGCAGTAGTAGGTGATAGTTGAGTTGGTTCTAAAACAAATCTCAGATTAGCGTCAACTTTACAATCAAATATTAGATGAACTTACAGCCCGCACTCCTCACAGTTCCAATTTCTATAGATGTTAGGCTGTGACTGGAACTTTTTCACAAGATCAGTCTTCTTCAACAAGCAGTTTTCACGATGTTTAAACAAGAAACGGATTTGTTTGATCTTCTTCTGATTGTAGTGCTTGTGAGCTAATGCTAAACTATCATTTATACAAAAGGGCAGTTGAGCGGCTTTAGTTTTAGGCTGTACGGCTTGCTGTGACTGTGATGGCTGCTGTTCTGTCGCTCTAGAAGGAAAATAAATAAGTGTTTAGTGAAACAGTCAAATAATATTGAGTAAGGCACGAACATTGGTCTCGTGTCCATGAATTTTTTATGAGAACCCCCGAAAATGGATAGAGCAAATACGAAGCATGATCGTCGTTGCATGATAAGAACGGAAATTAACCAAATATTCAAGGACCCCCATTCGTATTGCAGGCACACACATTAAGTATTTCACTACTTTACATCCACCTTCACTTCGCCAGAGGGTCGAGGTCTTAATTGAATATTGCTGGGTGCGAGAACGACAAAAAATGAAAAATCGATTAAACAGGAAACCCATTAAAAAGAAAAATTGACGGTAATGTTGAGCCAGAGTTCTTAGAGATCGAGCACTGGGATGAACGGTGCTAGATCTTCGATTGGATATTAATAGAAACTCCTTTGGCTAGGTCCCGTTACTATTGCGATAAAAAAAAGATTCTAGATGTCGCTTGACACTTTTGTTGACTTTTCACTCGTCAGTAACGACCAATTATTGCTTAAGTGTTTTAATTTGCTGTTTTTTAGCTTGTTATCATTGCTGGCGCACTTCACTTCTCAGCTTCTTGCTCCCCGAAATCGAGATCAAGATTTTTCACTTCGACAACTCGAAAATCAATAAGTTTCAAGACAATGAAACGTTAATTAATTCACCATGGCAGCTCATTACCTTCCTGAAGTCCGCACAATTAATCAACTAACCTTCTGTGGCGTCGTGTTTTAATTGAATTTAATTAATAAACGAGAGCGGAGCAAAATTCTGTTTAGCTTGACTTTTGCTTCTTCTCCGCCTCTTTACTAGCTTTTCGAGTTGCCATATGCGAACGAAACGCCAGGCGAGAGATAAACACAGAGTTTTGAATAAAAACTCAAATCTCAAGTTTATTTTCACGACTTGAATTAGTTTTTACGAATTTCGACGTCAGTCAGAATGATAACGATGTGCACCAGCAGTCGTTGTTTCTTGAGCGACATACGAATTGAACACAGCGAGACCTCAACGATCGCTGAACTTCATCGATCTTCTTGATGGGTCGATTTCCGGTGCGATTCAACAAACGATTTCACACATATTGAGCCGAGAATTCCCCACTTCAGATTCATAAAATACTTGACGATGACACAAAGGAAAATTTTCCATCTTTGTTTTTCCTCGGGAAAATTTTGCACAAAAATATGCGTTAACAACAGCTTCAGCAAACGACCGCCGGTATCGAGTACCTCAAACGACACGTTACTATCTGGATTCTCATCACTTTTATTACCCTTTTGCTTCAGCCGGGCCTTTAGTTTTCCGCTCGAGATTGCAATTGAAACATTTCACATTTTCCGTTGAGTTCAGCGTCGAGCAGTTCTCGCAGGTAAACTGAAAAAGGGAACTGACAGTTCCCATCTTAATCAGTCGTTGCACTTGCTTCTACACGTTTACGCGGCCTACGATTCATTAAAATCTAATTGCAGGGATTTTCAGACACCAGAAAACATCGCAGCTGACTTTTCCATTTTCCAGACGAAACAATTTTTCCACGATTTTCCGAGTGTGAAAATGGACTCTCTATACCCCTCGCTTTTGAGTTTGATAACAGTGTAAGCGGTTAAGAATTAGTTCTCCAATACTACACTAAATCGTTGGGAATTTTCCCAAAACTACACCAAATCGTTTCTTGAGACGTCTCGTTATTAGTTAGCAAATTAATAAGTAATGATACGCTGTCGAGTTAAGTCAAGACTTGATTTTGGCGTTAATAACTTGACTCCGCTTGATTGCAGCTTTCTTTTCCCATCGAGTCAAGTTTCTCAAAAGTTTTCTACCCTTCGACGTGTTTACCTTTTCAGCACGCTCAGTAAAAGTTGAATTTAGCCGCTTAAAGATAGATTTTTAGGACTAAAATGTACCAACAACAGACGAGAATGACAGACATTCTTAACTATCCACTACCGGATCGTATCCGCCAGCTCGCGATGTGCATAGAATCAGCGCCGTTAAAAGACCTGACTGACTTCTTTCCGAAAGTCGTTCATTCTCTGTTCGATAACGGCGCTGGCTGGGGACTGAGAACAATCACTGAGAAAAACTTGGAGTTCGGAATGCTTCGTGACCTTTTTCATCCACACGGCGTGTTCTTCCAGCTACTGTATCGATTACTGACAGTCAAATTCGAAATAAGATTGAGTGAGTTGCCGGTTAAGCTTCGCCAAATGCTTGAATCTGGACGCCACAGCGCTTTCTATGCCAACATTCTCAACATCGACAACTTCCAGCCACGAAATTTCACATTATCTCTGAGTAAGTTTCAATTTCTTTTTAATCCTAATTTGCTCACGCCTTTTACTTTTAGACGCGTTCGACTATTATTTTTTCCACTTTACCATTCATGGAATGAAGAACTTACACAAAGTTTCACAAGCAGCCCTCGCAGTGAACAACGAAAATTCAACCACAGTCTTCTTCAGTTTGGCAGCCGATTATCTCTGTGCCTTTCTGCCGAGTGACCCCAGCTCGATGGTTTATCCGCAACTCGACTGCTCTTTGCAAAAGGTCGCTCACACATCCATGCCAATGCCACCGATGAACCCAACCAAGCCACCGAAATACCTGCTGCTCTCGGCTTTGTCGCATCAAATCCAAAATCCTACAAATTCAAGAAGCGATCTCAGACTGCCCGACGCTGTGCGAAGCACGAACTGGAGAAGTGAATCCGTGATGATGATTTTCATCGATTGCTGGTTGCGCTACGATGTGGACGAGTCTTGGGAGCTGCCGTCTAACGAATTTATTCGATTAATTCGAATTCTTGTGAAACAACTGCATTTCTTCGGAAATGTTCACGAGCAAGATCATTCATCGCTTTCGGTTCTTCGTCAACAAGCTCAATCTTTGTTGAATATTCGGATTTACCCGTTTTTGAAAACGATCGTGGCGAGGTGGCCACTGGACACATCCTTCCTTAACGTTCTGGAACTGTGGTTATCGTACGTTCAACCTTGGCGATATATGTTCGGCCGGAATGTTCAAAACTTAAACAACGAAGTTATCGAAATTCCGTCAAACTTCAGAGGGTTCATAAACGAGAACATCGTTACTTACACGCAAATTTTCGTGAGACTGGTTCCTCGTTTTCTGAAAATGGACTTGGCCTTGAACAAAAACTCCTTCATGCTTTTCCGCATGATGAAAGTGTTTCGGCAGCTGAGCGATATCTTGCGTGACTTGGAAAGACAAATGATGAACAACAACAGCAGCACAGCAATGCGCTCACACGGCTCCTTTAATGGATCGCATAGTTTCAATCATTCTTCACCACCACGCGCTTCAAGTTCTTTCAACCGCTCAGGTGAAAGATCGCCACATCCCCATTACCGATCACACAATCAGTCAGGAATCGAAGACAGCAGCTACATTTTCATGTTTGGCGACGAGGTTGTTATGCAGGTCTACGAACTTATGCAGCGCTTGTACCTGTCCAAGTTGAAAACAAGCCACGAAGTAGAGAAGATGAACAAAGAATTGCAGAAACATACGTCTCTCTGGGAGCGATTACTTCAGCTCATGGGGTGGCTAAGTTCTCTGAACATTTCTTTCAACGTGGCTCTGGAAGAGAAAAAAAAGACGACCGTTTACCTAGATTTTTGCTTGAACATCCTTTCGCCAGTATTCAATATTGCCATTGAAGAAGCGACTCGCGAATTTGACCAGAACGCCAGCTTGCCAGAAAACAGCGACGACGACGACACGATTAACTCGGACATCCTGAATACCACACCAAGCTCCATGAAGCAGCGCTTGAACAACATCACTTACTCTGGAGATCCCTTTTTGATTCCTATCATGAGCTACGAATTCAAGTTTCTTGTTCGGTTGTTGCACAGCTTTTCCTGCAAGCTTAACGATCGGGTGAGTTCATTCTATAGTCTTTTAGTTGTGGTTTGTCAATTAATTACTTCACAGTTTGAAGACGAGTTCGAGTCTCTTTGGCATCGGAATGACTTTTATGGAAAAATCTCGCGACAAGTTCTTCACGGCCCCGTCGAAGCACGATCTTTTGATAAGTCAGGTGGATATTCTGAGCTACAAATTCGACAAATCGGACCAAGAGTCAGCCTTCGGTCGCTGGCTAGTCAGAAGATCATAATGACCATCGTGTTCTCTTTCCTACTCGGACGAGTTCTCTTCGGCGCTTCTAGCTTGGGGCTTTTGGCTTTTTTGATTGTTTCTCTTGGATACGTTTTAATCAGAGCCGCGATGTCAAACTAAATTTATGACTTTTAATAATAACAATAAATCTGCAAAAACTTTGTTAAATTCTACGTGGACTTTTATTTTATCATTTGTCATCGTTATTTTCATAATCCACATGGTTCTATGCATGGCTTTGCGCAGGAAATAAGTCACTAGTTTAATTTCATATGAAAAATAATCGTTTTAAGAATTCGAGTGCTATTAATGGCGTTATAATACAAAATACAGGGGATAAATAAACTGGTCTGTGACTTTGAACATTCATATCTCCATAAACTACTGGGAAAAGCCTCGTCCAGTTCCAAGAATCAACGTCGACAGTTTTTATCTCTTCGGTATTAAAAATCAATTTATTGATTTTCTTGGTCTTAGCCTAAACTGCCGATAAATCAAACATTTGCGAATCTGAACCAATGTAGCGTGATGAAAAGTTTAAAATGATCATAGCCTCTTATAGAATCGTATGATAGCGTCTTCAAGAGTTACGACAAGACCGAAGAATCTACGAAAATGTCGAGACGAACGGAGATGAAGCGCAAGAGCAAATTAATGAATGAAAAATAGTTTCTTGTGGTCCGGTGTCTGTTCATCTTCTCGTTCCTACTCCGTTCTCCTGTGTCGAAGCCGACCTGTGTGTAGTAAAATTACATTGCGGTGTGAAATTAATAGAATCATGAAATACATATTATCCAACAAATCGGTGCCCAAAAAACGTTCTCGGGTCTCCAAGTACGAAGATTTAGTGACGACGCCGTGCTTGAAGCAATTGCCTGACAAAGAAATCGAGAACATCATGTATTTGATCTTATGGCGTACTATCGACCTGCACTTCATCTAACAGAAGCGAGGAAGTAGCTTCACAAAATTTGATTTATTCTTCCTTCCCTTTTTCGGGGACCCTTGACTTTAGTACCCGGGCAAGTGTATTTAGGCAAACCAACAAAAGTTTGAAGTTGGGTGGATTTTTTTTTCACCACACATTTTTTACCCCTGCTTAGTAAAACTTTTCTTAATTTTTTCTTTTGACCAGTTACTTTTTCGAGTTTTTGGAATCTCAGGTTCAAATCCAAGCGTGGACTCAGTCTGTTTTAGTTTTAACGTTGAACCTAGGCAGGTACCTAGGCAGGAACCTAGGTAAAAAGTGGGCGGTTCGTGGTGAAAAAAATTAAAAAATATTTACACCCAACTTCGAACCCAACTCGGTTTGCCTAAAATAACTTGCCCAGTGACTAAAGTCTAGGGAAGATCTTCCTTCTTTCCTTCCCCGAGAAAGGAAAGGATCTTCTTTTGGCAATATTCATTCTTTTGCCAATCCTGCCTTAAACTATATAAAAACATTAAAAAAATCTAAGAATGCATTAAATAAAAAAACTAGTAGAAATACTTTCTGTCTCACGAAACTCCGATGAATTTATTTCCACTTCGACTTGTGTCGTCAGCAAGCGAGGTTGCAAATCTGTATAATATCAAACGGTTCTTCAGATTTCTCAACAGTCTTATTGCGGAATTTAAAAAAGTATGTAAGTCGAGGCTAGAAAAATTAAATTTACCACGGTTTGATGCTTAGCTGTTTGTTTACATTCAGCATGTTTACTACCAGAGCTGATCCCGGAGTGTGCCCGCCGACCTCTGCCTGTTTTGAGTTTAGGCAAGCTGCGTTGACAGGACCTTGGGGACTCACAAGCTCAATTTTGAGTTGAATTTTTTGCGTTGATGTCACAGGGAAATAAATCCGACGCTTCAAAAGAATCATCATTGTGCATTTGGTAAGAAAGACGACTGATGAAATTGATTCAAAAGAGTTGTTTATTTGTTTGTGAAGAAAGTTCAGGAAATTATTGATTGGAATCATAACCCATGTACAGCGAGATTGTTCTGACAAAGCATCAACAACTCGGCCTATGTCCAATTCTACTGTTACGGGTGTTTTTTTTTAAGTTTGCAGCGTAGAACAACGAGATTATGTACGAATAGCTAGGACTGTCTGAAACTCAGTTCAAATTACTGTGTCGCTGCAATGTCTATTAACAACTCGACCTAAAGTTACTTTTTTATAGACTTTAAATAAAGCCAAAATCTGATTTATTACGAGATGCATCAATAGTTCTGCCTACAAGGAGTACTGCAAACTTAATTTTAAATCTTACGAGCTGTTAATTTATTGAATAAAACTCAAGAGTTTTTGTAACTGGCTAAAACTCGAAGACATTTTTGAGATTGTAAGTACAAGAAAGAAAAAAAACAGTGACTTGCTCGGAAAGCTTTCGGTTCGCTAATAATCTGAGGTAGTAGTGTAGTAGGTGTTTAGGCTGCGCCGAGACCGATGGCTAAACCAGCGAAGAAAGAGATGGTGAATATCTGGATCTCGTTCAACTTTGGTCCTCTGGCGTCGCCGATGAAATTGGAATACCATTTTTTGCCCAGCGCTTGTTGCTTCTTCAACATGTCGTCAACATGGTCGAGCTTCCGTTCCAGGAAACGATCAGCCTTGAAAAATTCGTAGTTGAATCAAAGGCATAAGAAAAACCTGAAAACTCACAAGCAGCTTGAATATTCGAGGAAATGAAAAAAAATCTCAGACTTGGGACTATAACTTAGAGTTTATTCGTTTTTACGCATTGAAGTTATTTCCAAATTAATGAAAATTGAGAAATGCTGAATTTGGTACATATTTCCTAGCCTTATTACGAGAAGGTAATTCCGATGAGGAATCCGCCGACAAAAGACGTTGCTGCGTATGAGTTTTCTGACATGTAGTTTTTGATCTGAAGCAATACGTAGTTAATTTTCAGATCAAACTTTTACAAGCAATTTCGACTCACCTTTTCGGCAAACGACGGTCCTTCTCCTGTTATTGCTTCTTCTGCTTTGTCGGCCAGCTTGTTTGCCTTTCTGGTGAGTCTGTTCCAATCAATATTGATATAGCCTTCGTTTGATGCGATTTGGAGCATAATAATGCTTCCGCCGATCGCAACGGCCAGTATTTTCCCAACTTTCTAAAAAATCAAAGGTTATTTTAGAAATCTCATTGGATGTCACTGTTTTTTTCAATTCATTTTCAAGCTTCATTTCCGCAACCAGAAAAAATTAAGTCGTACTCACCGCTGAAACAAAACCGGTGGCGCTAAGAAAAAAAAATTGTCACATGATGACCTTGTAAGAATCAGCGGAATTACACTCACATTCCGGCACCAGCGCCAATGACGATCTGTTTAGTGGCCGATTTCTTCGAGACATCGCCCAAAACGCGATCCAAGAAGCTCTTCGCATCGTTCTCAATGTTGCTCATTTCTTTGTTTATTTCGTTCTTTAAATTCTTTCTGTCAGAAGACCTAAAGAAAAACGGAGAAAATCTTTTTTACTTTCCCGATTGTTGCATAATAGCACAGCCGGTCATGGCACAGAGCTGTTAATTCTTTTCCAATGCTTGTGACTCACTGACAAGCAAAATTTTCATTTGCATCGCCACAAAATAGACAAAAACTTGAAAGTGACGAAATTCCGATGCTACTGCGGTTTCGACGTTGTCTTCACGGTCACCGCCGATTGGATACTCACATTGCTTGTTATCTTGATTCGCTGAGTAGATTGAAGTGGTTGTTTGAGCAAATCTTTATTAAAAGCTTGAATTGCCAAAAATCCTTTGTTGTTGTTGTTAGATTTCAATGTAATTTCAAAGTTTGTCGGGAACATTCTTTAACAAATTTAAAAGATAATTTTGAACATTTTCTTACGGTTCATAACACCGAGGGCTTAAGTGTTAACAATGAAATAGTACATCAACATAAGTTTCCGTCATTATACAAGGCGAGATGCTAGTTTTCAAATTTCAAATTTTCGCCCGTTAAATTTTCAAAACGATTTTTATCATAAAAAGTTTGTTTTCTATCACAAAAGATAAAGTTCCAAAACAGGCTTTGATCTTTATGTTTTTCCATAATATTTATTAAGATGTTTTGGTCGACTTCTCGCACAAAAGTGTGGATTTCAGTGTTTCATTTCTTTCTTCGTTTAATCTTTAACAATCGTGACGTTGATTATCCTTGAATTTGTCATTTGGCGAGCGTGTCTAACAGCGTCTCACTTGTAAAGGCACCTAATATCACAATATTACATAACATGAATTATAAACTTTTCCTAAATAATTTGGATACTGTTGCTTCTTTGCTGGATGCCATCGCTGGCCACGGCGATTCCATCTTGAATCTGAATCTCAAGGCCTTCGTCAAGGTCTGAAGATAACAAATCCGAATCGGACTCGTGCTTTCTCAGCGGTCGATGATTAGCATATTTGACCCTGACTTTATCGAGAATGCTATGCACACCTTTCTTCCGGTGACTCGTCGTGCGAAGCTTTTGATGTCCCAAGAAGTGCTTTTTGGTTCCCATCAGGAAGTTGTCGGTCACCCAAAACAGCAAAATGTTGACAAAGAATGGAATGATAAGCATAACAACGATCAGCTCGAGTTTGGGGTTCTTGAATGGCGACAAGATCAAGTTCTTCACATCATCCCAGAATTCCATCTGAATTATAAGCGTTGTCATTGCCTTGACGATTGCCATTAAAAGAACGTAAATCCACGTCTGAGCCATCCAGGCGTTTGGTGCATCTAGAAATGTAGCCGTGAAGTGAAACCTTTGCTGCAATCAAATCACTGACTGACACTTACTGTATTCACCGAAATTGATGGCGTTCCAGTTTTTCCTAACAGCGATATAGCTGCACACTCTGATGCCTATGTAAATGATAAACAATCCGATCTAAAAGCGAAGAAATGTATTAAAGAACATCCGAGACACTAAGAATCAATCGTTTACAGTGGAATCCAACAAAAAATTAATGATGTACCAACTAAAAAGTAAATTTAAATTTATATCAATCTTTTCAAACATTTCAAACTTCCAGACTTACGTGCACGGATCGCCTGTGAAGAGTGGTGAGAGATAAACATTCGTCATGTGAATAACAATAGCACCAATGCCTTGTTTACTAGTATCGAACCACCAAATTTCCCAAGGTCGCCTTCTGTTTCTCGACTCGCAAAAGCGCTTTGCTAGAAAGATAACATTTATAAAGTCAGCGATGTCAGCTGGGCCACTTAAAACTGAACTCACCAATTAAGCAGGAAAAAGCCACAGCGGCTAGCAACACTTGCAGGATCCATCCGAAAAAGTCTGTTAAGGCATCTTTGGAACAGTGTAAAGGATGTAAATTTTGAAACTCAATAAAGTGAGAATTTGTCGACGACTCGAATAATGACGAATTCATTTTTGTACAATGTCTCAGATATCCACGGCTTTACATTTCCCGCATCGGTTTTTAGCAAACTTGGTGACTGGTTAGCTTTCGGTGGCTTGTTGAAGTGTTGTTATTAATTGTTAGTAGCAAAATGTTAGAAATTATAGATAAATAAAAATAAAGAACGTAATGACTTGCATTATAACTTTCTTAGTTTGTTTGACTGTTCAACATTTGTAATTTTTTTAATTTTTTGTAATAATTTAATGTATTTTTTAGTATTTGCTATGATTTCCAAAGTTTCTTAACTTTGTAACTTTGAACAGCAAATTTTTTTTTGTTAATTCACATAATTGGAAGGGTATTCTACTAGTTACGTTCATATTTTTTTCGCTTTGAACCAGTTCTTGAATATTGAAACCTTTTGAAGCGTTCCGTTGCCAGTCTTGCGCTGGCTGCTTTCAAACGAAGACTTATTTCAAATATTTTAAAGGAAGAAATTTCCGCGCGAAAAACAAGAAGTGAAACAATTCAATTTGAACCCTTGAGTAAACATGTAAAACAACTGTCATAAGCTGAAGCCTACGTCTCAACACTTTGTGCAAATAAAATTCTTCCGCACTTATTTTAATATTCCTTTGAGACAAACAAGTTTTCTGGAATTTTCAAAAGTAAGTCTATTGTCGCATCTGTTTCGCCAAATGTCAACGTTTAGTGAACAGTTAGGATTTCGTGCTAGAAAGGAACATCAATGAATTTTTGATACAAAGAGTGAACAAACGCCGAATCTGCTTTTCTCACAATAAAAACTCAGTGAATGGGTGACACAGACAAACGTCTTAGACAATTTAAAAACTATTTCCAAATCCACAAAAAGCTGATCGCAATGCCCTCGTAATGAAAAGTTCGCGAGTTTCAATTAGTTGTGTCTTTTCAAATTGAAGCCATTTGGAATTTTCTGTCTCGCGTGTTTATGACTCGTATCGCTGAATCATTGTTAATTGTCGCTTCCGAGCTAAAGATATGATATGTTATTACCGCTCATTCGTAAAACGATACTCGAAGATTGCTTTCCGGCCTTCCATCTGGGCAAATGTCACCGCTTGCTTATCAAAACGTGATAAAGTGTCGTTGATATTTAGAGGATTGATATGAATTTGAATCCAAACGTTGCTGAAAAATTTTTTTTTTGGATGCAGCACAACGTTGAAACCGCAAATGAGACTCAAGAATAAGAATATAAAAAGGCTGACAGCTGTTTTCTCCGCCGATTGTTGGATTGGTGTTTGTTTGCCTATTGAAAGACTTCTCAGTCCTACTTGTTTTCTCTTTTAAATTTAACCCCCCAACACCAATTAGGAAGTAAAGATGTATTGCACACATGTTGAACTAGGGCATTCTTGCAAGGTGTGCCTCTAGTGCTGGCTGGCATTTGAGTGACTCAAGTTGCGCTTTGAAATTACGTCATTTGTTATGGTCGGGAGTTTCTTGAGTCAAGCCAACGTTTCCCACAGCAAAATCATAAATAAATTTTGCTGTTTCAAGCCCAACTTCATTGGCAGCCCATATAACAGAACCGAAAAGCTATGCATATCACCTTAAAAATTTCGAAATTTTCAATTCATCAAATACGCAAAAAAAACAATAAAAACGATTTCGGATTTTTGGAGAAACTCGCTAACCAGCGCATTGTTGATTAATTGTGCGGGAGTTTAAATCATTTTTGTTGAGACCATAGCCAATGAACTTCGTGACCTTGGCGGGCAATTTTACTCTGATATAAATGTGTACAAGTTTCAATTTACAAATTGTTGGCTTGCTCATGTTTTTTCGACGAAAGCGAAACTTTTATTGTCAGAAGAAAAATGTGAAAAGTGACAATGATAAGAGAATTCGTTTCTTCAAGTCTGTTGACACAAGTTTATTGATATCAAGCGACAGTTTATCACGCCTTATCTCGTATAGAAATGCGAATAACACTTAAAGTTCACAATTTTTTGATGAAAATCACAACGCAATTGCAAAATCGAATTATCTCGAAGTCATAATATTCTCAACCTGGTCATGGAACAAGCAGCATTTTCACTAGGGAACAGAAACAACACGGAAAACTTTAAGATTAAAATAGACACTTTTATCGATTTTCTTTACAAACCTTTTATGAAACGCGCGGACTACGAATTTCGTTTGAAAATTTATTGAAAACTTTTTTTAACAACATTGTTATTTTTATCCACCTAATCTATCGCAATCAAAGCATCAAAGCATCCTGTCTCGCTCTAATCACTTTTTCGCCATACCCTGTTTACTAAAAAGAATCCTTTCCGTGACTTGAACAGGTCTCAGCAAAATGAACTCCAGCCTAGTCGAACTCGAGTCATGGATAATCTTTCAAAAAATATCATCAGAATGTTCGAATTGTTTGTGTAAGTTTTTGTGAACTGTTTTCGTTTCAAACGATCATTTTTCATGTCTTTTGATGTTCGTACTCAACACAAAATCTGAATGCACGTGGGCTCACTGTTATTTTTGCGTTTAAACTTTTATGTCACGCTTACATCAAAAATTCATTTTAAAAGTGTTTTTTGTTCATTTGAATTCTTTTGAAAGCACTTGTTGCGTGTTCAACAATTACATCCAAATTTTTGCGTTTTTCAAAACCAAATTTTCTATTTTTATTTTTAGTTGATTTGCGAAAGAAATTTTCAAATTATCACCTCACACGCACAGCATAACTTTTCAGTTTATGTGCAAAACAATTATATAAAGGCAACCCAAGACTCTTTAGTGGTGGATATTTTTTTAAGTTCACCCACATTGCTTGAAGAAGTAGAAGAAGGATGAACACAGGTAGGATAATCCTTTTTCCACAATTCCGTAACTAACAAACTGTTTAGTTTTAGTAAATTTAAATTTTTCTTCACATCTTTACACTTTAGTTTTAAACTGAAAAATTGATTTTATTTAAATTTCTGTTTTAGTCATGACCGACAACAACTTCAAGGCGAAGGACATCGGTCTTCGTGCCCAGAAGAAAATTCTTAGCAAAATGGCCTCAAAAAATGCTGCAAAGTTTTTCCTAGACGACACAACCTCAAGTCTACTCGACAACGTTTATAGATTAACAAAGCAGCATTTTGACAGCAAGAAGGAAGCTGAAAAACTCGTCAAAAACATTATTAAAATCGTTATCAAGCTTGCTATTCTGCAGAAGAACGAAGTGTTCAGCGAAGAAGAGAGTCGGAAGACGTCGACTTTCTATCAGAAATTTTTAAAGCTGCAAATGACCATAATTAGTTTCTACGAAGTCGACTTTTCGTTTGATTTAAATTTTATCCAAAAGTTGATCAACGAGACTCATGAACTACTCAAAGAAATCGTCCGAAACCACTTGACAGACAAAAGCATGGACAAAATCGATGAAATTTTCAGCACATTGAACCATCAAGTGTTTTTAGAATCGATTTTCAAAGCAGAGCCATCTCCTAGTCGCGAAATAATGGGCAGAATCGTTGTAGATTTAAATAAGATTATGGAACAGAACTAGTTTAGAAGCGAAGATCGGTGCTACTTAAATTCCTGAATAAATAATAAGATTTAAAGTTAAGGTTGTCAATCTAATGAAATTGCTTCAATTTCCAATTGGAATTGTTTTTGAAGAAGAATTTGTACATCACCGCTTTCGCACAGGAAAGTCAAGACTAGAAGAGACAAAAACTGATGCTCAAGAAAATTGATTTGTGGGTAGGATTGGGTACCATTAGTGAATGTTAAGATATTTGCAATCAGAAGTTGCTGTTAAGATTTGTTTTGGTCGAGTTTTGGCAGCGAAGAATCTTTGCTAAACATTTTTTTGGTAAAAGGGAAGCCTGTATGAATTACCACAACATTCAATCCCACAGAATACATCACCACATTTCAAATATCGAAAATAAACGTTAACAAATTGGCGGTTCGGAAGTTTTGTTTGCGTTTCGCGAGAAAAAATTTCCGATCCTATCTGATAAAGTAACAATAAAATTTTTAAGTGCTTTCTTTCTTTCAAATTTCTTTCATATCCATACACTCGGTAAAAGTATTGTGGAGTACAGTGTGAATTCAGTTACAGTGTGTCGCTAAGGAATGTCAATCTTAATTGTTTGAATTGAAATAAAACGATTTTGCAAACTATAAAAACTGATCTTAGTTAATAAGGTAAAGGCATATTTAGAACCGCATTCTGAGACCCGAATTGTGGCATCTTGGATGGTGAACTGTTTGATTGATCAGCTTTACGAAGACAGAAAACCATACAACTTGCAAACCTTACAATCTTCTGCTTTTCAGTCATTATAAGATTTTAACTTCCACAAAGTGTCAAAAATGCACCAATGAACTTGTCTTGCAGTCAAACTTAACAAGAATCATGTGTCAGAAATTTACAGCAGTCAATTCGGGTCAATTCAACACAAAAACAAGTAAATTCATAAATTTTTCAACGTTCATAAAAATTTTAAGCGTGCAGGACCGCACAGCAGTGAAAAAAATCGGCCAGTTGACTTTGCTAAGAAAGGAAAAATAAAAATTGCTGAAACTGAAAGAAAAGATTAAAAATCCTTATCAGCCAGAAAGATTCTCAAAATATGACAAATGTCTTGAAGGGATCCATCAGTGACAAGAGACCTGAAAACTTGATGAAAATATATGGTTTACAGTTGAGTAATTTAATTTATTTCCTGCCTTCTCTCATCTTAGAGAAGAGTTTCTCAAATTTCAATAGTTTTCTAAAATTAAATCAGTCTCGATCATATCGCATTCAATCAGTTGATAATTGAAGGCTGCCCTTAAGAGCGGGGTTATTAAAGTTAACTTATTTTAGATCCATCGACGGCGATTCTACAGAAAGCTTGAATTTTAAGAACTACCCAGAATTTGATGACGGGCAAGATTTGTTCAAACCAAGGTAAGCGAGTGCATCTCATAGCTAACAAGCTTTCAGTGTGTACAATTGACCCGTGAACTTTATGCTTTAATTGGTTTTCAAGCAAAAAATGCGATGAATAGCCCAATTTTTGTTCCTAGTCTAAAAATAGCTCGAGATTTTATTTCGCTCGTGTGTTGGTGGAAAAAATGAAAAATCTCCGAAAAAAGTGTAAACTGTAAACACAAAAGCGGCGTGTAGCAGAGAGGGCGGGGAATCCGTGCTTTTCGATGTCTGCTTTATATTACAAGACTTGCTCAGATTCCATTCAGAGCCCGCAAAAATGTCATGAAATGTGAAACTCGGCTTCACGCAAATCGCATGCTGATGAATCATTGTGATGTTTCTGTGTGTTTCGCTTTTATTTAGTTGTCCAAACGACCTTAACTTCGTTATTCTTGCTACTAACGTGTAATTTTGTCGTTTCTCTTTTTATTTTGACAGATTAACAGCTTATATCCACTAAAATAGTTGAGCTAGAAATTAAAACAACACGAAAAGAAAACTTATTAAGATTAAAGAGTTTAAAGAATAGACTGATTTACATTTTTATAAGAAAAGTAAGTGCTGCACGACTCAACAGCTTCAATGTGCTAATTAGTTCTTTCTCGTTCCTAGCATCCGAGAACCTTCACCGTCTGCAATGGCTCCGACGACTACCATAGAAACTGTCACAATCACGCGGCCGCTCAAAGTTATTGCATTTATCTGCGGAATCATTGTTATAGTTCTAATGATCATGGCTCTGACCTCGACCGATTGGCTGCTGTCATCAGGCTGGCGACAAGGATTATTCGTCCATTGCGTGTCGGAAGGTGCTGAGACTCCATTGCCCTTCAACATCCTCGCTGATGTTGGTTGTTACGAAAGCCGAGATGCATGTTAGTTTGAAAACTAATTGACTTGAGTTGGATCTCTGTACTAAATTTTTGTTTAATTTTTAGTTTACATCAAAGCAACAGCGGTAAGAAACGATTAAAACCATCAAGCTTTGCTTCTTCAAGGCCTAAGCAAGCTTGGTCTGATTAGTCATGCTAGTCAACGACAAAGAACTCGAAGGCTTGAGCCTGAACACTCATCAATTAGTCGCTTATTAGTCAATATTTTCAGATCCTCTGTGTCATCACCCTCATAACCGATGCAATTAGCACTTTGTTAACCGGAATAGGCCTCAAGACACTCGACGCCACAATTAAATACAAGTTCTACCGGATCGCCGTGCTTGTCATGATGGTTTCACTACTGTCGCTTCTAGTTGCCCTTATACTTTATCCAGTTTGCTTCGCATCGGAACTTTCACTGGGTAACCGCTCGGTGTGGGAGTTTGGATGGGCTTATGGAGTCGGTAAGTTGTGTGAACAAACACTGTTCGTTGTATTCTTGAACTGTGGTCTTTACCAAAATTTCATTTTAGGCTGGGGAGCGGCAATTTTCCTATTTGGAGCCGTGGTGTTGCTGCTTTGCGACAAAGAGTCGGAAGAGATCTACTACAAAGAACGTAAAATCGTGCACGAAGCCAACTCTGTTCGCGACTAGAAATTTTCGTCCCTGCCTGATCTGTTGATTTGAATCTTACAACACAAATTTAAAAACGATTTGACGCCTTCTACACTTGATTTTATCTGCGACGATTGATTCTGAGTTCAAGAAAGATATGAAATTTGTTTCGATGTCGAGAGACGAGTCGCACTGTCCATCTATTGTGGATTGTCGCGCTCGTCTTTCAAGTCGGTCGAAAAAATCAAAATTAAAAGAAACTTTGACAAAAGACGAAAAAATACCACACAAAAGTGAACAAGTGCTGAGAACAGTGAGAACAAGTGTTTGAATCAAAATGAATCTCAGACTAATATTCAAGCGATGTTAATCGACAGGGGCAGGGACACGACACCATATAAAAATGAGAATGTAAATCAAAAACCTAATCCTTGCAAAAAGAGAAACCTTTGAAATCCTCAAAAAGCTGCAAAAACTCCGCGCGCGGGTGAAAAGTTTATCAACTCCCACGTGCTACCCTCTATCTTTCCACATGTCATTCAATGGCGCCAATTAAACGAAATCAATTTTGAAGTAGATTGTAGAAACTCAATGTAGAAATGCAAATGAAACTTTTTTCAATGGGTACCAATTAAAGTGTAAAAACTATATCTGGCGAGGTGTGACTGTGAAAGTGATACAAAATGTTTCTCACGGCGTTCGCAGCTTCCCTCGCCCTTCTTACTTTTCCCAAATGTTTTAAATGGAAAAGTTTTTTTTCTATCTCTGTACAAGAAAAGAAACTAAATAACATGACGTCAACTATTTGTGAACACGTATTGCACAATTAATAGTATGATATTGAAGTTATATTATATCCTATACGCTGTAAACCAAGATCAACTTTTGTTTTGACTGTGCATGATGTTTTTCCTCAACAAGTTGTTCTCGTCTCTTTGTGGCCATGCTTCAGATTTGGCTTTCTCAATTATTTTCTCAAGTAAACACTTCTAAGAACTCATTCAAGAAACTCGGCAACTTAACGACAATTTTAACGCTACTAGTTTCGTAAGAGATAAAACAGAATTTTGTCAACAAGTTTCAGAAACAGTTAAGTGAGAGGTTTTGTAATAACAACCGAAATTTTAATCTAATCACCTCTTGTTATATCACCCATTTATTTACACCCATATTTATCCATCAAATCAAAGACTATGATTTTCGGTTCAAATGAACACTTTGAATCTCAAAAGTAATTTTTTTAAATTGGCAACGCGTTTTTATTTGAGGATTTTTTATACAATTAAGGTTCTAAATTATTTCCTAATAAGTTATTTCATCGTTTTTAATTTTTCGTGTCTGCGTCCTGCAGTTCCATCCGTTCAACATTGATATTTTGCATTTTAATGATTTGTGTTCAACAGTGAGGTTTTTCTGAATTGATTCAAAAATTTATTTAAAAATAAAAAGTGATTAAAAGCAAAGTTATTTATAATTTAGGTTTACTTGGTTTATTGTTTTTTCACTTAGATAACTTTTTTTACAAGTTGCAATGAAGATCTGCACCGAAACGCATCATGATTAACAAATAAAATCACGAAAAGTTCTTCTGGAAATTGAAAAAATACGTAATTGTAATGATTTTTACTTTGTTTGGACTTGGAAGCAGGATAAATTCTAATTCAACGTTACTAGGAATCATCGAAGTGGAATTGTGTTAGTCCCAGTTACAAGTTTGCAGTCTTGAAGTGAATGGAAATTGTGAAAATTTTCCGGCTCCATAAACTAAATATTCAGCAAAAATATTTTCAACAGATTTTAGCTTGACCCAATGACGAAATCACAACAAAATTTGAGCAGTCATTGATGAAAGATGTGAAACTTAATTTTTTATGCTTTTCAGGTCAATCGAAGTCAATTTATTCTCGAAACAAAAATATCTTCTGTCTTTGATTTATAACCGGAAGCTATTAAAAAACAAAAGAATTTATTAAAAATGAATGAAATGAGAATAACTTTCACTCCCATAACATTAATTTCATAACATTTCTGACCTTGAAATATTTCTCAAATTCCCATCTCTGCATCCAGTTGTATCTTACGTAACAATGACGAGAACAAAAACAAATTTTCTGTCTAAATAAAACTGTCCTTTATTATTATCAACAATTTCTTCATCATATATTTATAATTTTATATTCAAACTTATACTTGCTATCTCCTAAAGAAAAATTGCTTTTAACTCCAGAAATCAATTATTGTTTTTTCCCTAAAGTTTTTTAAAGTTATCATCGACTTGTTTGGAAATGTAAATGAGTCACAAAGAACTTTCTTGCGAGATCCATTTATGATTTGCCAATATTATCTTATCAGTGGCTCTGATGATTCATCATTTACATCTTCAAAATTCCACTATTTCGTTATGCAAGTTCGGAATATATTTAAGCAGAATTAAAAGTAAATGTAAGCTGGATTATTCACATCATAAAGAAAATCTGGCTGAAACTAAAACTGAACCCAATTTGAATTTTGTTGTTGACTTTGTGCTGAGTTGGCAGCTGTTGTTGTTGATGTCGCCTGTGCCTGTACGAAGTCTCCGAAGTCGTTCGTCGATGGACTTTTCTCGGCGTTTTTGGGTGGTGGCGGCAGGAAACCAGTCAAGCTCCCAGTTTTCTTTCCCGTTCTCGATGATCCTTCGCTGCCGTCCTTTTTCTAAAACGACCGATTACCATTACGAAATGCCTCGAACATTACCAAATGGCTTTCATACCGTAATTTTCATGTTTATCTTGATTGTTTCTCCTTCCTTGAACCCGAGATCAAGTTGAGTCCTTGGCTCCGATTTTTCCTTCTCAATCGCTTCAGCGTTTTTCACGTACTTGAAGTGGTCTTGTAAAGCTACGTTGAAGTCAAACGAGTCGCTGCGATCTCCGAATCCTATTCCGATAAACGCAGATCGTCCATTGTCATCCTGTATGCGTAGAACAAAATATCTCGAACTGTCTGACACGGGCTCAATTGCAAGTCCGGGATAAGATTCAACTGTAAAATAATCAAACTTGTTGCTTTTAATACGAATGGACTCGATTCAATCACCAACCTGGGCAGTTTGCAAAAAGTTGACCAGTCATCTTGTCTTCGAGTTTCAAGTTCAGCGATGCTCCACATGAAACCTTTGGTAAATTTTGATATTTTGAGTCAATTCCGAACATCTGTCTAGCAATTATCTCACCATTCTCATCCTGCCGTTCCATGTAGGCTCATTCAAGTTCCAATCGGCAGCTCTACAAATGGAGTGGAAAAATATCTCTTTAATAGAAAAAATTCCAGCAGTTCATTGTTGATAAGGAACAAATTTAAGACAGCGCTCGTTCTGCGCTAAAAACCTGCCTGTATCCACGGTTCGTCGATCGAGGAGGGATCTTGTAGACGAACAGCTCGTTTTTCACCAGCACAACACTGTCGTAAGTCGCCATTATATTCGAAAAAAATTTAAATTCGATTTTTATATTGGGAAGAGAAAAAGTTGTGTGAAGATGAAGCGAACAGTGGTTGGAAACCTTTGAGACTCGACACTGTTGTGCGTCAGTGAAAAAAAATTCATACGAGTGGAAATGTTGAAATAGTTTTAATTCTTTTTAATGAATTTGGAGATGAATATTGAAGTTTTGAACGAAACTTTGAGATATTAATTTTGGAAGAATTTGTTTCGTGAGTCGCAGGTTGATCGGACCTGACCCTAGAAGTTGAAGCAAAGGTGGGTGCGCAGGGAGTGCAAATTTTGTTGTCTTAAAGAAAAGTTTTCTCGACGATTGAAGATTAAAAGTTCTTTATAAATGTCTACTTAACTGAATAAATAAATAGTAAATAATCAAATAAACTATATTTTAAGTTTTCAATAAAAAAAAATCCAACTGTCATCAACTTTCAAAAGTCCGACTATGAGAGGTTGAAATAAAGTCTTCCTTCAGTGACAGTGAGTGAAGTTGATTCACAGAAAGTTTCAGTAGAAAATTTCTCAAAACAAGTGTTCTAGAAGACCTTTAGACACCCTGATTATCCGGATTCCTAGAAACGTCCCGCTCTGTTCCGTGGGTCTTGTTTGACTGGTGAATTAAAGTCCTCGAGAGGCCCAAAAACGGTTCGAAGTGAAGCTCAAGTTCATTGTTGTTTTTAGTTTTCGTGCAATCTTTTTCCGCCCTGAAAGTTCAGCGCAAAAAGCTCGACGTGAAAGTTCTCAGTAAATTTCGGGATCACAAGAATCGTATCGGCCTGATGGCAAAAACGAGACACTCAGATGATTAATTGACACCTCCAAGCGATTTAGAACTTTTTCTGATAACACATTAAAGCGGGGAAATTGTGGAAAATTGGCGAAAATCGTCATCTCTTTCACACTCACACGTTTCCACGCTCGCTACGGAAATTCCTTTACCTTGTCTCTTCCTCGCAGGGAACTCATTCCTTTTCTGATTTCCTTCACCTCAGACGGGTTTCCTCGGATTTATTGGATATAAATTAATTCAATAAGGTGTCGTTGAGTTATACGATCAGTGTACATAGTGTAAAAGAATCAGTGTTGTCGATGTTTTCGTGGTTCAACAAATACATCTAAATTGAATTATCAATGTCAAGAGCATCGAACATGGTCAGCAGATAAAAACGACACAAAAGTCGACTTCGACTCGTGCTTAAAGCGTAGTGATGAGATCACAAACTTGCCAATAAATTTTAGTTCTGTGAAGAGGAAGAGTGATTCAAGCTTGAAACGCCAAATTGAGATGTAACTCTGCTTCTGGTGCTGCTGTTATCGATGAACGTGTTTGTTCGCACTCTTTGCCGCCGCTAAAAATTTATGCGCAATAGCGAAAAGTTATTGGCACGGGAAAGCAACAAAGATGGCATTATTTCTCTCCCATTTCCACGGTTTCCTCTTATCGTTCAGTTTTCCAGTAAATTTTTCATTCGCAGTTGAAATGTTGACTCGCAAAAATGTTGTTAGAATGTCTGTGTTGCGAAAATAACAGTAAAAGTTTAAAATAAAACCAAAAAAACGTGTAAATACGCCAATAACTAGCTTCTTATCAGTGCCGTGCAAAAATTAACTGCGTTAATTTGGAATTCAAAAGCTCCTAAACTTGAACTTTCTGCGAGCGTACAAAAGAAAAAACCAAAAAAAAATCTATAAAAACAGTTCTGTAGATAACAGCAGCAGCAGACAGTGCTGCATTTGCGCACTAAGTTGGGTTGGAAGGAAAATTGGAATTTCGTAGAAAGTTTCGAGCAAGACTCGCTTCCAAGCTCCTTTTCACATTTTAATCGCTCTTGAAATTTCAAATAGTTAAATTGTAAAGTTGAGTCGTTCTCGGCGGAAAAAATTTAAACTTCTGCACTGTGTCTCTTACTGAACCGAGTTTAGAGTAACTTCTGAAGGCGATGAAAGTTGCCAAAACCCGAGTTCCGTGACTTGCGATAAATTCGCGATATTGATTACTTCTTTGGTGAAAGCTTAGAGTGCGTCTTCCATACTTGAAGCTATTGTTCAGAACTCGTCTCCCTGCCTAAGCTCAGGATCTTCTAGATTTTTGCATATTGCCTCATCATTTGAATAATTTTTCATTTCGAGAAGTTTTTAAATGATTTGCAAATTTCTCGACGATACCCGAAAAGTTGTTTCGCTAGCATTGTTAAGACGAAGACGATGACAATAATTTGATGCGAAGAACTTCTTTTCCTCCAGCACATCAACAAAGATATAAGAAACCTCTTAGCATCCAACAATACCAAACACCCAATATTCTTAATAAATTCCTAAAACTGGTCGGCAATGACGGTGAAGCAGCACAAAACCCATAATGTATCATTCGGGACACTTTTCTCGAAAGCTGAATGAATAGCAATAAAAGGGACAACAGAAATTGACACTTATTAAACGACAACAAGGCCCTTAGTTTGGCAGGCTAGGCACACACAGAACATTGCTTTCGGCCGAGAAATAGCTCATCGTAGTGATACAGAAAAATAATATATTTTGTGAAGGTGCTGTAGATAACAAATAAAATTCGTCACCATTGAACCGAAAAAGGAAAAGGAATTGTGGAAAGTCGCTAGGACCAATATGAAAAAATTTACGTTTAAAGGCGTCTTGGACGGGTTCAGATCCTCCGTTCAATCGACTCAGCAGCGCGGAGACCGGGAGATCGAGGAGACTCTCCGCCCAGGCGATTTCACTCTGAAAAAGGTAAGAATATGAAAGTCAAACCGGAAATTTGCGGTCTTGATTGGAAAAAACAAAAAATATCGAATAGCAAATTATTCAAGCTCAAACTCACCACCAAGACCGTAAAAATCCTTCGTATTTATTTTATGCACATTCTTTCCCTTTTCTTTCTTGGCGTCTCAATTTCCCTCGTTTTTTTCAAGTAATTATGCAGAGTTTATCAAGAATTAAACGCCGTAAAAAGATGTTGAAACATCTCCATCGTCCGTTTTTAATGTAAACAAAATGTTCTCGCTGCCCTTACAGTCTGCTTAATACGCTGGAAAAGTGTTTATGCAATAAGGATAACCATTATGTACCTTTGAAATATTGCGTTAACATCATCAGTGACCATATTTTGTTGGTGGCTGTCGACGGAAGAGCGTAACAACAGAATTATGTGTGTATATAGCTGTTAGACGGAGTCAAGAAGAAACTCAAATCCGTTGCGAATTGCCATGATTTCTGCTGCGTGTGGAACGCTCCAGGTGGAATAAGTGTAAATGAAAAATCATAAGCACTGGTTGGATACACAATGGCATGTAGATAAGATCCTTGAACATGAAGAAGGATAAAAAATGGCAAAAGGAAGAAAATTAGGAAATGAGATTCTTTTTAGCAGAAGGGTATTCAAAGGCTTCGAGAGTAATTGCGAGGCCATGTGCCTTTTATTCCAGGCAGTTACAGCATCCAGCACAGCCAGCTACTTCTCATTGTTAACCGTGAACTATTATCATGTCTTTATACATAATTAACTTTAAAAAATTACTTTTTTCGCAAAAATAAATATCCTCAAACTTTTTCCCGGTGAAAACCTTGCAGTCGCCCCTAACAAAGACGGAAACGCGATCTTACAAAACGGAAGAACGTTATTATAACGCTAATGAAGCTTTCTCTGTCAAAACGAAGCGAAAACAGAGTTCGGTGATGAAAACCTCTGTGGGAACTCGAGCTCCGCATCCCACACGAATGCTGACGGTGCCCTAAAATATTCACGGTTTTATATTGTGTACTGAAAAACGTACATTACCTTTACATTACCTTTTTCGTCCCTCGTCTAAATGCACAAAAAGCGATGTTTCCAAGTGTTCAAACAATCCTCTACATTAAATTTGAAACCTGGGTTATTTTTTCGCTGCGTTCGCCAAATGATTGTGTGCGTTGAAGCCATTTTCGCCTTGGCTCAGTTGTCACATTTGGGTCTACCCAGCAGTCGAAACAACCGCAAAGCGCCTAAATGTGTCGATTTGATCGTTTCGCGGTTTGGAACCATAAAACGGTCTTCAAATAAAATATGAAAATTCACAAGTTGATTTTCGTCGCGAGCAACAGCTTGCTTCAAGTGTGGAAGGTTGAACATTAATGTTTGACGTTATTCAACTTCAGCATTTCATTTCAACTAAAGATGTGACAAATCTAAATCAAGGCATTATCGATGGAGCTCATTTATTCATTTTGGCGGAAAACGAATCTTTTTTTTAAATAATTCCGCTTCTTTGCATTGAACTTCTCAAGCGCTTCTTCCCTTCGATGAAATGTAATCAATAAGCTTCTTCATGTTTGATTTGAAGCTTGAAGCGGAAAGACTGTCAGAGAGGAAAATATCGAAAAACGAGCACTGAGGCAATGTCAAATCAAACGCTCGCTCGTGTTCAAGCTCCAATCCAATTAGAAGCATTTGCCGTAATTTTAATTAAGATTAATGATGTGCCGTATTATAGAAGTGGTTAGAACATTGTAATTTAAGCTTTCTATTCTCGCAGACATATGTTCACTCCTAACAATCCGATTTAACGAAAAATTCAAATTACTGAAAAAATTACAATGATTGATTACTAATTAGGTCGGATTTACTTCATTATTCATGTAAAAGTTATTCAAAATTAATTTCTCATTTTTTCTCGCGAGACATTTCCTCCGTCACTTTAAAAGAAAAGCCAATGGAAAATCTTTTCAACAAGTGGAATATTATGTTCACCGAGAGCACATGATGCGAACTTTAATGTTTATAACTTTATAAACTGACCGGAAAACCACAAAAGAACCTAAAACAAGTTTTATATAAAGCCAAAACAAGGGAAGGGACATGAGAGCCAATAAACCTGCCTATTGAGAAGCTCATTCAGTGAAAAGGACGCCCCAGAGCCTGTTCTTGGCTCGAAAGTATGATAACTTCAGCTACATGCATACATACTCAGCTATTGGGTTTACATCTATCTTGCTTTCACCGGGAATTTTCAGAAAATGCTGCCCGACCTTTGGTCAGAAAATTTGAAACACTCTCGCTGACAAAAGCTTAAGCTATGCGACTTTAAACTTTTTGATAAAGTAAGTCTCACAGAAATGTTTTCATGGCGCTTTTTATGAAAAAGGGATAATTCATTCTCCACTTCGGTTGATGAAAAATGCATTTTTTATGTACGTAGGTTCACATCTAGGCTTCCATTTATTTTTAACTTCCTGTGCAGGGATGTGTACAAGGATAAGAATTTAATGAAAAAGTTTTTCTTCCCTCTCGCTCGGTTATGAATAGTTTTATGGGGAAAACTGTTTGTGTAGCTCCAAACCTGGAAAGACTCTTGTGCAAGGATGAGTAAATCAAATATTTAATGCGTTCAAATCATGTGGAAGGGGACGTGACTGACCGAAATTTGAAAGCAGTTTCCCCATCCATCAAAGCGTAACGAAACGACCTTGAAGGTTTTCTTTCATTAATAATTACGACTTTCCTTCTGCAGGGGGTGAAAATAGGAAGAAAGTCCTTATCGAACAATCTCGCACATTATTTTCCGCTCCAATCTTGTTTTTATGTGAAAGCACACGATGCCCTACTTACTTTTTCCGGGTGGAGTTGTAAAAGATCATTTGTCTGCGAATAAGAAACAAATCTTTTCCTCCTATCTTTGTACTAGAATACATTTGTTATGTAATCGTGCGAAGAAAAATCGAGTTTAGCAGCTGTCACCAAGGAAAACGTAAAAAAATATTAATCAGTGTAGCTTCACGAGGTCAGAGCTTTTTTATGATGGAGCTTTCAGCTGATTCGAATTGATTTATTATTGAGAGTTTAAATAAATCATTAGTAGAGTTAAGCGTTGCAGGTAGTCTGTGTGTGTTTTATTTGGTAGAGAATATTTAGTCATATCATAAGACACACGCGGCTATTTTCGACGCTTCCACAGTCATCAATTTGCTAATAAGCATGAGTTGTTAGCAAACATTTGCGATCACACACTATCGATTTGTACGTTTTATCGCGGAACGTCTACTAAAACGCCGGATTCAGGACGAAACAGTGTAGGCAATGGAACATGACTCCCAAGTGATATCACCTTGCCCGAAATGTGTGCAATAAACCATACCCTGATCATGAAGCATCGTTTTCATGGGAAGCTGAAATTGTGACTGTAGATCCATTGCGGTTGAATAAATCTCCCGATGGAACACACGAAGCCCCTTAAAACGAGAAAGGTTCAAACCTTTTTTGTGTTTGTTTAAACATTCAATTTAATTTAAAAATTAAAGATAATCTGATTAAACTAATTCGCATAATGGCAAACTGCTGCAAAAACGCTACGACTTATGAACAGTCAAATATTTGATTATTGTGCTCTTTTGGGGAGATTTTACTCCGCTTATCAAACATTGGAGCCGAAATTGCCTCGAAACAAAGTGTCTGATATTTTTATAAGTAATTAATGGAACTTTTGAACATCGTGCTCGGGGAAGCGAATGCCAAGTTTTTGTTTGCAAGGGTTTGCGAAGAACAACAAAAAGTCCAGAGTTTGAAGCGCCGCTACAACATTTAAACAGCGTAGCTGTGGAGCGTAGCAGATCCAAAAGTCGTGATGGAAAATATTCGATAATTACAAACAGCCACTGGGATAATCCTGGTTCTATTAATTTTGTTCGAGCTCGTGTCTATGAAGCAAACAGCTCCCCAGATTTTCCATGAGTAGCATATTTTGCTTTACATATATTTTGCCTTCTTTTGACGCTTTGTTTCTAATGGTCTTTGTGATTGATGACAACATTTTTCATTTTAGTCTTGGAAAGAATATTTTATTACCGCCGCAAGTCTTGCTTTTGCATTGAGTTAATGTTTATTTTTTCCTTCAACAGACATTTCGCCATGGGTTTCCACACAATCCAACAGCCGTTGCTTTTGATCCGGTACAGAAACTGCTAGCAATCGGAGATAAATATGGCTCCCTTCGAATGTAAGTTTAGACAACTTTTGCTATAAAAATAAATCCATTTTTCATTATGCTTACGTAATCACTGTCGATTTATGGCTCCGTCGAGAAAATGGAAAAAAATCCACCTGAAATCGGTAGTTACTTAGAATGAAACCGCAAATTTCCTTTTTTCTGTTCGGGGTGTTCCCGAACAAAACTGCCGCATAGAATCTTTTCGACACGTAGTCTCCTTAAGTATCACTTTCCTGATCCCACCTTCAGGGTACAAAAGTGAAAGCTTCGAGAGATTCGCACGGTTCTATTCAGCCCGTGATTTACTCGAACTGCTTATGAATGATTATGAATTTAGACTGAGAAATGTGATACCATTTAGTCTGACAAGCGTTAGAAATTAATTTCATCATATTTCAATTTCGTTTATTAGCTTGGGCCAGCCAGGAGTCGACGCTCACGTTCGGCACGAAGGAGAATCCGCTTGCGCTGTCGTCCAGATTGTGTTTCTGGTTAACGAAGGTGCCATGGTGACGGTGACAGCGGACGATACCATTCATTACTGGACCTTTCAGAAGAAGATACCGAACGTCGTTCACTGTCTAAAATTTCAGAGAGAGAGGCAAGTGAAACTCATGCTTCATTAAAAGCCTTTAAATCAACTTTCTTTTAAACTTGAACAACAGCATCACCCACATTCATCTTCCGGTGGGAAGCAAGTGGCTATATGTAGGAACTGAGAAAGGAAACATACACATTGTTAACACAGAGTCCTTTACGCTAAGTGGCTACATCATCCACTGGAATAAAGCTGTTGAACTGTAAGTATTTCTTTAACACATTAAGGTGGAAGTTGTGACTCATTGAAAAGCCATTGTGTATTGGCAGCGAGCTTCGATGATTTAATTATAGCTCGTTAGGCATCGACCAGCACGAGATAACATCCCACAAATCTTGCACTAACCGAGTCGATAGAATCAAGTGCGCATCCATGTTGAATACAATATTACACAATGCTTTTTATTTTTCTCTCGTGTTGACACTTTCGGTATCTCGATATAAATTTTCCCGCTTCGGAAGTATGCTGTAAAGAGAATAGTATCAAACCACCATGAACACAACCACCATGGACAAAACCACCGGGGAAGAGAGAAGAGTATCCACCAAAGAACATAACCATCCCAAGACAAAACCACCCCAATGATTCAAAATCGGAGAAACCGTTAATTTTATAAAAAAACACAATGGAAATCACCCGCGCCCAAAAAACAACAACAACACCATCGTCTTACGCAGCCCATGTAAACTTAGCGGAAAATAGACGATTTTAATTTTGTCTTGGGAATAAACCCATGAGGGAGATGGGCTGGATACGATCATTTGGCCGTTGTTCCTGCTTTAAAATCAATGTGTCAAACATGATTCATCGCTTCTGCCTGGGAAAAAGATGGTGTGTCATAAATACAATACAAATTTAACGTTTTTCTGTCCGATTTTGAAACTTTGGTTCACTCGATTTACACAAATTTCT
>JPYR01000389.1:30320-59975 GCA_000775305.1 Belgica antarctica
AAAAAAAGAGAAAATCTTTTTATTGATAAATTCGATACTGTGACATACATTTTTCGCTCGCTCTTCGTTTTCAGTTTCTGCGCCAAGTTTCGTCGACATCTGATACTTCAACTTGCCTGGTGCTTTTTGCAGCTTCTTTCAAAACAATTTGCTGCGCGTTTTTTTCTCCGACTTTGTGAGAAATTGCGAAAAACGAACGGAATTTCAAAGAAGTTTTATTAATTTGAATATTTCACTTCATCTCCATCAGTAAAAAATTGCGTATTTAAAGATCCATTGTTGTGTTTGATGCGGCGACCATCGAAAAAGTGGCTTACGTTTTTAATTCTTTGCTTATTTTGGGCCACGTCTAAGCCTCAAACCATTTCTCAAAACGACTTTCTGACTCATGATTTCCCTCAAAATTGAATTCAAACGAGAACACTAATGGACTTGAAGAAGCTTTATGGGTCTGAAGAACTTAAATAGGTTTTAAGCGGTGATTTTTGTGCTGAAAATCTTGAGATCTAAAGAACATTTTTGTCTAAAATAAGATTAAAGTCAACTAAGAACGTTACGGTGAATTTTCTTTTCAGGTTTAAACGATCAAGCGACAGTTTTGAAGTTTATTGACTTTTCCATTTGGTTGAAGTTTTTAGGGAATTTTAAAGTAAAAAAAATTCTTCATGTTATGAAATTTGATTTTACCAGGACTTGAACCAAAGATCAGTGATTAATAATTAGAAATATTAACCAACTACCTATTTTGATGCGACATCAGATTTCTTATTCGAATCAAGTTCGTAGTTCACTTTCCATTACGTTTTATCAAAATGTAAGTAAAGTCATTCTAAAACCTTTTATATTCCTATAAATCAACGCTATTCTCCACTTGTCCTTATACATCGTAATTAAAATAGTTCTTACACTTTCAAACTCTTTCTGACAACTCATAAATCAACCGACAAAGACGTTAATTGAAACTTAAAGATCAATAAATGACTTAATTACAGTCCAAGCCAAGCATGTGCACATTCACACCCCAAACAGTTCTTTCGACGCCTCTTGTTAGCAGCTCTTAGCTTTAATCAATCAGATAAAGGCGAGAAACTAAACGAAATTAATGATTCCATAATGCAGCGTAACAAGCACAGAGTGAGAGGTACTATGTGCAGGTTTTACGTCGTCCATGCTAGCCTGAAGGTCAGTGTTGTAAATTGTTTCGTTTAATATTCTACAACTCGATCTACTATCAAAAATATTCTGGTTTTCCACTCGAGATTGTGTTTTCTAGTTCAGCCTTCGGATTTAGCTGAAGTCAAAGCCACTTGTGTGACAGGATTTTTTGTTCAGACGTGTTTGCTGTTCTTTTTTCGGTTTCTTTAAAGCGTTGCGCTAAGATTGGGGCCAATTGGCAAATCCACTTGATTCGGCACATATTCAGCGGCAAACTCGTTTAGCCAGCAACTGCAAAATCCATTGGTGACGCAACCTTTGCATGAATTTCTTTTTAACGACTGTGTTCGCGGATGGAAACTTTGGAAAAAACAAAAGAAATTTCTTCTCAAAATTTACGAGATTTCTTCCAATAATATGTAAATTTTTCACCGACTATTTAACAACTTGCCGGAGAAACTCTCGTTGTTTAGTTTTCAATATTGATATTTCATGGGAGGTTTTTCTCTGTTCACTCGACTGTTCATCAATTTACATTAATAATCATAAACGTGGCGAGACATTGGGCGAACCGAATTTTTGGATAACTTTCACATTTTCAGATGTGACTTGTCCGGGGCATTATCATCGTCCAAGAAAGTCAAAAAAAAACTCTGCGCCAAGTGGAAATCGAAAGATAATGAACGCAAGTCGATGATTAAGTGGCTGAGTCATTTGGAAATTGAATTGATAATGATTTTCGTAAATTCCATCGCCGAAAGGTGTGGTGGCAGAGTCGCAACGAGGCGATCGGAAGTCTAGCAAGCGTAAGAAGTTGATTTTTTCCAAGACGGAAGCAATCTCAATGCCTAGCTATAAGCAATCAGACTCTTCGGCGAAGCATAAACAGCGGACTTAATTAAAAATTCGAAGAATGTGCAAAAACGAACAAAGGCGACGATGAAAGCTACAGAAAAGCACTTGACAACACGTCGATCTTTCACTTTGCGCTTTACTTCCCTCCTTTTTCGCAATTTCTCTTTTGTATATTCTGGTCAGTGTCCTCTTGGCAGCATCAGTCGTGACCTTGTATTGTGTCCGACATTCACTTTTTATTTTCTCCGTCACTCAAAGCGCACCTTAATGTCACCAACGCTATGAAAAATCTTCTTCAATTAACTTGTGAAGTCGTTGAAAGTGCAATTGACGTTCAAAGATCATTCGACAGTGTGATGGAGCACCGCAAAGCACTTGACGATTTTCTTTACGGTGACTTCGATGCTGTGAGAAACCGAGAAAACAAACGTTTTGTTCCATTTCTGCATGCCCGAGAAAGGAAAAGTTCGATAAGACTCGATTTCAATCGCCGTTCAATCGATTCTTGAAAACTATTGGAAAATGCAATCGATAAGCCACGAGAAAGGTGAACAAAGGGCAACATCTGTTCGTTCAGCACTTTCTCATGCTTTGGACTAATAAATTGAAAAATACCGACGATTGCCTGTTTTGACTTGAAACACTGCCGGGCAACACTTACAGAAATAGATGCAAACTCATTGTAACCAGCTGGAAATTCGCCCGCGGGCACCAACCGAAGTGCATTTTAAAATCGATTAATTTAAAAGCAACTTTAAGTCACTCGCAGCTATGCTTAGCTTCACAACAAAGCGAAGAAACTCAAGTTGACTAAAGACTTTGACATTCAGGAAAAAGATCGAAAATTTGTTTGCCGAACGATCATGCAATTCACTTTTGACATTGAAAGGCAAAAAAGTCATCGGCAAACATTGATTATCTTCTTGATCTTCTCAGTTTTAAATGAATTCAGTTCTAGTGAAATTCTTGCACGATTCTTGAAGTCTGTTCGGGGACGAAGGTTGAGAATTGGAACTGAGTGGAATTTGAAACTTGGTTGGAGCAAAGTTTAGCACCGAACACTTGCAATTATTATTTTCAGTATGGGATTCTTTGAGTTTGTGATCAATTGAGAACTACAAAGTGATGAACACATCAACAAACAAAAGATTATTGAAGCCAAAAAGTTCACTGAACAAAAGATCAAACTTTTTATTGTTAGTTTTAAACACAAACCATGACATTTCTGCCCAATAACTCCCACTGTACCCATTGCAGAGAAGTTAACCGGCAAGACGGCGAGAAAAATCTTCTTCAGGTTGATAATCAATCAAATGTGGAAGGGAAAAAGCTTCGCGCGCGCAACCTTTCTCATCTCTCATGAAGATCGTTCATGTTTCTCGACATGTAAAAAAAGCAAAAACATCGCGAAAGACGAGAAACCAAGAATCAAGTGAAGAAAACGAAATGAGAAGAAGAAACGGCGCTCGATGGCAAGACCAAAGAAATATGTTATAAGGTTTTTGTTGAGTGACCTACATAGTTTTCAGCTTATTCTGATTTCTGCTTCATTCTATTCTTCCACAGCAACTTCTTCAGTTGAATTGCCGTAGTGAACACGTTTTATTACAAAGGCTGATCGTTTTTTGGGTCTTCTCTCACTCTGTTCGCGGGAATATTAATTTCTGTTTGGCTTTTCTCTTTTTCTCATTCTTTGCGTCTTCTCTGTTCTGTTTTCACAATAAAAATCTTCCCGCAGCTGAAACCCAAAAATAAATATTTGAAAGAAGTGTGAAAAAAGCACGAATTTATGTGAATCGAAGAATTTCATTTCTGGAGATGCTTTTACGGGAAACACCGTTGGGCTGCTTTGGCACACACGCGGAGTGCCACTTGCTGTGTATTTAAGCATTCGACTGTTTTCATTTCATACCGGCGTTCTTATTATTCTAGACTAATAGGAAGTTACTTTCATTATTATCTCTTCATTATTTACATTCAATTAACCAATTTCAATCGCACAAAGTCAAACAGCAGCCAAAATTGCTTTTTAATGATTCTCAAGATGATTTTCAAAAGATAAAATTAAGAAATTTACCCAAAAACCAAGCCGAATGGGAAACTCTTCAATTATCATCGTGAAAGCTTCCCTATTGTTATGGGAAAGTAAGTGACCGGTGATCGGTTATCGGTTTGGGGATATGAAATTGGATTGAAAACCGAGATTTTGAATCATGCTGATTGTGAACAAGGACGGAAGTGATGATTTTTCGATTGCACGATTATAAATCGAAAATCACAACAAACTTTAAAAATATCTTTCTTTGAGACTCGAACTCAAATCTCAAGATTGTATGCAAACGCTTTCCCCTCATCCAACGGTTCTATACGACACTTAATCCATCTCGATGACTAAAGCTAAGAAAGGTTGCTGAAACTTGAACTTTAACGTGCAGCTGGCCTCGTTCAAGTTGTCACGTCTTTATTCATTCAAAACCACTTCATGTCCTTCAAAAACTGCTAGTGAATCATCAGACATCAATTCTATTGAACTTTTTGGATCAAACACAAAATCGATCGATTAGTCTGGTTTTTAAATTGGTTTTAAATTTGTTAACTGAATTCAACCCGACTATTTGTAAGCATTTACCCTGCACTCAATTTTCTCCGTAGACAGATTGTGTTTTAAACCAAAATTGCAATTCAATTTAATGAAAATGATGTTCGAGTCAATTTCACCAAGGTTCAAACTTGTTTCCAGTAGTTTTTTAACCGCAGTTTTATGTTCTCGACTTTATTGTTTGCAATTTTTATTTTCTAAATTGCAATCAATTTACTTTTATTTAATGCCAGTGCAATTGATCTCAATTGCCAAATATTCGTAGCAAACCAGTTCCTCGATCACATTCCGCGCGAAGATCGGAGTTGAGAGAGTTTCGCAAACCATTAACAGATTTATTGCCAGTCACCGTGAGGTTACCAGGGCTGGGCTCCATAATATATGCTAAAACCTTTCCGGTTTCGCACAAAACTGCGCAAAGACGGACAATATCACAGCTAAGAGAGAAGCGAAAGGTGAAATGCGATGTTTTTGTTATCGGCGAAAGGTGAAATGCGATGTTCAACGAGTTTAGTGCGTCGCAGCGAGATGGATGGAAAGTCAACAGGTTTCTTTACACGCCCGATGATAACCTGCCGCACACTCAATCCGGTTTTCGCAAATGTGAAATTTTTTGCCGACAAACAGCCGAAATTATGAAGACACTCGGCCCAAAACGGAACCGGGAAAGAAAATAATTTGATTTCATTTTTAATTGTTCATGGATTGCTTACACTTGTCGCTTGCCTGCGACATTGCGTTCGCTCTTAGAACTTTCTCCTTTCTCGACGATTTATTGGCACGGCGGCGATGTTGCCGCAGGGCAAATTTTCATACCCGTACATATGCTCGGAAATATTTTTGCAGAACGCCATTTCTCAGGCGATGTTTAATTAAAAGTGTACCAGAAAAATGTTCGCCGATCAAAGAAAATAACAACAAACAGCAACTTGTTCTCATCGACTGAAAATTGCTGGCATGAAAGAGAATGCGGAATGAGACGAAGAAGCATGCGAGAGAAATCAAAATATAGGTCTCGAGGATCCAGTCCGCGATTCGGTTTTGCTTTTAATGCTGGCAGCTCCATCGTCAGACTAGATCGATTTCATTTCGATTATAGACAATTCTGCCATGTGCCAGCTGTCCGTTCATGGCAACAATCGAAATTCACAATCAGTAGCACCAGATTTCCGTGCTTCAATCACTTTTCTATCGCCAATTCTGTTTTGATCTTTCCATTCGAGTGAATGAAAAAAGAATAAAATTTTTGCCAACATTCTCTCACATTGAAACAGTGGAGTGGATTATGAATTATTTATGGGAATAAAGTGAAATGGCATGCACGAAAGTACTTTTACAACCGGAATGCTTTTAATGAAGAATTCTTGAGATGAAGAGACTTTATGAATAGAGACCGTTTTAGTAAAATAACTTCACTTAATGTTTCTGTAAAAAAGTGATTATCTTTCAATGTTGCAGTTGAGATTTGAACTCAGTCTTCATTTTATTTTAGTTTTTCTTATTCACTTCTAGTTCATAAGGATAAATAAGGATTCCGTCACCTTTTAACCAAAGCGTCGCTGGTTTAGGGGTAAAATGTCCGCTTCCCAAGCGGAAGAGCCGAGTTCGAGTCTCGGGCGGGGCACATATCTTTTTTTGTAAAAGTAAAGAAAATAAATTATATAGACTTTTTCAAAATGAACGTAGCCCGAGATTCGAACTCGGCATTGTCCGCGTGAGAAGTTAAAACTTTGCCCTAGAAGTTAAAACACTGCTCAGGCTACAAGGACGGCAAAATCCGTATTTAGTCTGTGGCTGTGAGAAGAAAAACTTAACTCATGAATGCTTTCGTCTCGTATAAAGACAAAACACAAGCAATTTAATCGGAATTTCTATTAAAAAGTAAATTGATTAGGCTTCCATCCAGCAGCTTGAAATGAATTTCCGCGTCTTGCACCACATTCATTTTAATTTTGTTCCCTTATTAGCATTTCTTCCACTCCATTCCATCGAACTTTTTGCAGTGCATTTACAATTTTAATCTCTTTCCAAGATTTCAAGAGATTAAAATTGTAAATAATGCAGCGAAATTGTAACGTGAAAGAAATTTCGTCCGGAAAGAGGTGAAAAGCGATTTTGCGTCAGACATGAATGATGAAATTCAGAACAGACTGCCGAAGTGCTTTTTCCCTATGAAAAACGATTATCAGCTTCCATAATACAGCGTCTTGTGATTGTTATTTGCAGTATTTGATGAGAAAGTTCATTCTTCTCGAGACATTTCACATCGAGAACTAGATAGTGCCGCCTTCCATACTCGCTAAGTACCTTTCATATTCTTCTAATGACTTGTTTTAACGATGATACACGTCGAAGAATAAGATTCCATTAAGATCACACACAATGCTGCAGAAACAAACAGCCGGAGTCAATTAAGGCACAAAGTAGATTTTTCACTTTCTTGCGGAAAGATTTTTGTCGCTAATTAGACCAGCTTGCGCATTAAGTGACTCGTCTGGCTGTGGCCAACAATTGACTTTGTTTGTTCTCGCAAATTCACGTCTTCTCAAAGGGATTTCAGTGGTAAATGGAATTAAAAGCACAAAATGACTATAGTTGGCGGACTGAGAACAAACGGCGACCTCAAAATATTGATTTGCTGTGATCAGTGGTTCAATAGCCTTCGTGAAGGCCAATTGAATACTTCACTTAAAACCACGGCAAATCGTTTGACATAATTCTCGAGTACCAAGCCGATTTGAATTTCAATTCAAAGCGAAAAGCATAATTTACAATCGCACTAATTGATCCATTTCTCCGATTTTAATCGCTTTCTGTGATCCCATTGGGATCGACGAGCGCGAAAAAGTAACAATCAATCATATTTTAAGCATTGTGCTTGCGTATCTTATGAATTGGTGCCAATACAAACTCAAATGATGATTTATTACTTCGATCGTTCGCTAATAATTAGTTGGATCGCGGCTGGGAGATCGTGAAGTAAATGAAAATTTTCCGTAATTCAAAGTTTTCGTTTTCAGTTTTGACATCAATTTCTTCTTCTTGTCGTTCGCTTGCCTTTTCACACGTTCGGATCTCAAAATTCCACCCATTAGGCAAATGTATTTGACTTATCGATTCCGGCCCGACAAATTCGTGTTTGGTGAAAACATTTTCCAATCTCGATAGCAAAACAAAGAGAAAGATTTCGCGAGTGGCGATCGCTGAACTTAAAAGTCACTGAATCGGCTAGTGAATACGAGAAAGACATGAACAAGTGCCACTCGATTGTGAGGTGGAATAATTGAAAATTGATGTAATTACACTCGACACAAAAAGCCAGCGAAGTCGTGATGCGAAGATCGCACATATTGTTGGCCAAATAATTGCGGGAATATGAAGATTTAGTCAAAATTACCCAACACCATCGCTTGCTAGCCTTTGCATTAGAGCGTGTGGAAGGTTTTTGTTAAATTTTCAATTCGTTCTGTTAGTCTTTGAAAACTTTGCAACATCAATTCAACATGTCAATTTCAGCTAATCTAGTTGAAGACAGTGCTGAACCAAAAAAGCGTCAAAATACTGCAACAATGAACAAAGCTTATCCGCAACTTTTCTGCACAACAAATTACCTTTCTGTGAAATCTCAGCCCATCGATCCGAACCGAAATTAAAATGAATAATTTGTCGTAATTTCTCGACCCATTTAGGCATTATTGATGGATCGTGATTTTGCGGCGGGTTTCAGAGTCAAACAATTCGATTTCACAATCAAGTCTCAGCTCCTGCGGCAAACATTGTACATGAATATTACTCTGTGCGTTGTGTTCAAAACAAGTAAAGACTCAATTCACAAATCGTCGGTGATGGGAACGTTGTGTAACAGAACGACCACCTTTGATGATGGCATCGCTAGGTTAGGCTCGAATTTTTCTATATCCAAGCTCGCGGTGAAGACAATTTTATGGATGAATCTACGAAGCTTCATCTCCATATGCGATTAGCCTCCAAGGCCGAATCTGATGCAATGGCAAACCCGACGCTTTTATGACTCAAATCAATCCGTCTCTCGAGCTATTGCAAGACATGATTCCGGTAGATGTTCAACATCAACATCGATTGTTGTGTCTTTCTTCATTTAAATAGACGCTGCTGCGTATAAAACACGTGTACAGCAAGCAGCGAGGCAAAAGCAATTGCAAATCGGTTTTATATAAGACTGTCTTCGACTCCTTTCTTTTTCCATTGCATGCAACGAAGCAAAAGTCATAAATTATGATATTACTGCAGACAGCTCGTCGGACTGGACAGTAAAGCAGGACAGATAAATTGAAACACACTCATTGAAATGAGCGAATCTCGAGAGTCAAGCGTTTTGAGATATTTTTCGATGACCCCATTCAGTCGCGAACCGTAAAAACTGAAAAAGAAGGCAAATTAATTTCGGTTGTGCGGTTTCGTTGCGCAGAATTCTTTATTTATGTGAAATTCGTGGGCCAATTAAAAACTGCTTCAACAGGTTGACAGCTAAATAAGGTATCTCTTCTCTACCATAGCACACGCCTGTTCGAATCTCAGTGCTGCGATTTCATTCTGCAAGTCTCGACGAAGTTCTGGTCACTCAGCGTGATTCTGTTTCAACACAAATTCCTTTGGGAATAGACCCAACCCATTTGAAATCCCACGAAGTTTGTTTTTCAACGCTCCATATCAAATGTCGCAACGTCTTCTGCTGACTATTATTAGAAGAAAATCAAGCTTCTGTACCAGCCCAGCAAGCCAGCGTATAATGCCCCACGTTAACTAAAGATTGAGTTCGCTAAGAAGTATCTTTCTTTATCTGCAGTTGATTTGAAAACACACTGAAATAGGACAAGCAACGTTTCCAATCATTCAATAAATATTTGTTTATCCCAAATCGACTTAACGACCGACCAGACACCAAACCTTACGGTATTTGCCAATAAAATATAAAATTCCGTAGCTCTGACCAAGTCTTTGGACAATCAAAACACGCGTTCGGAGAAAATATCGAATTTAATGCATAATAGCAATTGAACAGTTTAGGCGACGGTAAATTATTACGATTTCAATTCAACACAATTTCTCCGCGCAGTGCCACACGAGCCGCGAGTTGTTTACACATTAGCTGCACAAACTTTTCGTTCGGTTTTGTAATCGATTTGTTTTTCTGAATAACCGTCAAGTCCAATTTTTTTATCACGCCTGATTACCACATGCAGTGTGACTGGAGTGTTGGTTTATGATATCAACATGCTCGGTACTGTCTGTTGCGAGTGACGCAAACGTTTTTCACTGATTTGCTTGTCTCTGGTGGGTAACTCGACAACTCTCAGTTCAATTTTTTCTTTCAAAGGAATTTCTCGACGTAATTACTCGCCAATTGACATGTTTAGTTCCTATTGTGCGACTTTTCGTCGGCAATTTGCGGATTTTATGATGTTTTCATTGTTGTGTGACTGTTTTCATGCAAAATATAAATGCGCGACATACAAAGGACCAACAAATTGCAGCGGCCCCGATTTCGTAACGAGTTGTCATTCACTAAGCTTCTGGTTGATATCAAAAATGATGAAAATCAGGCCGCAAATTACTCGACTTGTTGATAATTAATTTCGTGTTTTACCGGTACCAGAAGTTTCTCTCTGGGCCATTTTGCATGTGAACACGGAATTTCCATGTTACAGTTCTTGTACACTTACGTCATCTTCGATCATTGTTGAGTTCAACTGTGTGAACATGTCACGACAATGAGACCGCTGCGACTTCCACCTTCTTCGGAAGTTAAGGCACAGTCATTTTTGACCTTTTTGATGACTCTGAAAACTCAAAATGTCATACCGCAAGAAGTAAGAAACTAGAACACAGCACACAAAGAAACATGACAGCAATCTTAATTGAAAAATCACGGAAAAATCATCAAAGCTGAACTCCAGTTTAGGTTGCCCTGAGTAAATAACATGTTTTATGCTTTTTTGTTTGGTGATTAACTTATTTTCTTCTTTCTCGTCTTGATCGACAATTAATTAAGGTTTACACTTTTTTTTGAGAGCTGAACGCCGATGATATAATTCGATTTTAACCGTTTTGAGTGGTCGGCGGAACACTGGTCTGCGGAATCAAGATTGAAAGCAACCAAATTATGATTTCAAGAACATGATGGTTAAGGAAAATTCTTTTTTGTAACTTCAGAATGGAACGTTTTGAATTGGAGCAGTTGAATTCAAAGATTTTTGAGTTGGAATAAATTTTTTTTGAAGAAAGCTGTAAAAAAATTGTGAGCTTGGTTTGTTGTTTTGAACACTTGAACAAACAATAAAAATTTAAAGGAATGAAAACTCACTTTACACTCAAGCTTCGTTCAAGTCGTTGTGTTCTAAGTTGATAGCTTGTTTTTAGATGCTTTTAAACCACCACAAGTGGTGATGATCCCAAATAAAGCACAAAGGAATTGCATTTAGACTTTGCAAGATCCAAATTTAATTCGAAAACATGATCCTTGTCGCCCTTTTTCCAACAGCGGAATGTACAGAGAATAAATAAAAGAAGGAAGAAGATTCCAAATTGTTGGCTTATGGCATTCGTTTGGTTGGTTTCCCACTTCGTACAAGAACCATGCTTTTCCAAAGTGGAAAAACATTATTTCTCGCTGTCTTAAGCGCAGTGTTGTCATTATAAGCGATTCCACCAATTGAGACAATGTTGTAATTAGCGTCTAACTCGAAGGCAAAGTTTTTATTGCCGTTGTCTTGTTCAATTAGCATCAAATCAAGTAGAAATGGTTATCGATATGCTGCCTTGGACACAGCCAACAAAAGCCAGCAGAGCTAAAATACTTGTCACTTTCATCTGAAAAGACTTTAGACTGATCAGAAAGAAGACAAAACGTTTCAAAAAAGATTTATCCAATGTTCAAGAACGAAAAAAGTTCGATTATTTCGCAAAAACTCAGAAATAGTTTCACAAGAGATTTTTGTTCCTCAATGCCGCAATTCATTTTAATCACGTGATCAAACATCTGGAAAACTAAAATTTGTCACTTGTGTCAACTTTATGAACCTCATTATAAATTTCAGAAGAACTGCGAATGTATTCAATCAGTTTTTGGTTTTAAAAAAGTTGTAAAACACAACTTACAAGAAAAAAATTTATCGAGTCTTTAAAACTCTTTAAAACTTTTCAGAAATTTACGACTTTATATACCTATGAAGATAGTGATATCCGTCTTGGAGATCCAACAGGTTCAAAACTGTAGCCAAGAGATGAGAATGAAGACGGCTTGTTGCAAGGATCGGGTTTACTTGGCAAGGGAAAAAGATTCCAATGGTATCTAAATGATTTGAAACAATGATATTAAATATTTTCTTAAACAATTGGGTCCACTTACGAAGCATGACCACCAATGGAAACTCCAAAATCATTGTATGTGACCGAGTAGTAAGGGTTGTCACTTGTCAGAACCTTTGTCATCAATTTTATAAAGGTTTCTCCCTCCGGAAAAGTCAGCTTTTGTCTGTACCTCAAATCAGGAGTGTTTCCAATCCATAAGTACGGTTATATACGCCGGTTATATCTGCCGTTGCACACCTGGCAAGTGCCAACAAAGATAGAACAATTAAAACTTTCATTATAACTGACGCGAATGCTGCTTTTAAGCTTTCCAAAAAAATATATTGAGCATTTTATCGGGCTTAAGAACGAGACGAAACAATATTTGCAATGTTGATTCAGGCGTCATTTGAAGCAAGGTGATGAAATGAAATGCAAAGAAACCATTGAAGGTCTTTGCGTTTGAGGTTTACATTTATTTTCAAAATCGTTCGAATCAAAAACTAACAAAATGATTGTCTTAACCGTCAATCATTCATCATCGGTCCATTGAGTAACAATTTCCACGAACTCCCCGGCAATTTGGATGATTAAAGTGAAATTGAATTAAAGCATTTTCATAATTAGATTGAAAGTAATTCATGCTTAGTAGGATCTTTGCTTGGAAATCTCTCTGATCGACTGTGTTTTCATGTCGGCTTCTCGCGCGCTAGTAGAAAACCCGATCTGCCATCTCACATTAAACACTAATTTGATAGTTTTGAAGAGATAATTAAATTAAAGTTTTTTGCTCATCGGATTTTTCTGTGCAAATGCGAAAAATAAAATGCAGGCGAGTTGTATCGAATATCAATGAGAACGGAGAATGTTTGCACTTGTTTGCAGCTTACATTTCCTCGTCACGTTTCCAGCAGCGACTGAGAATTGGAGATTAGCCGCGGATTTCTTGTAAACACTATGTAAACACAGCCGATGTCTAGATGGCAACTGTTTCAACTGCGATTTCACCAATTATTTAATAAATTTCCATGCTCTTTGAGGCGGAACCCGAGCCCAATGTCATATTACGTCCAACTTCTTTTCGAAAACGACATAATCAATTGCAAAGTGTTCAACGAATTGCATCATAATCTTGTTAGCGGAATTGGAAAAACCGCACAATTGGGCGGAACCTATTGACTCGAACACTTTTCACTTCTTGTGACCGAGCCAAAAACAATGCACCGTTGAATCACCGAAAGAAGTTACGCAAAAATATTAATTTTCGAGGTGTAAAGTTTCGTTATTCATTGCCACCGAGACAATGACTCCAATCTCGGACAACGCCGCCCAATGTTTTGAGTGATGCCAAGACACAAACGCGTTTATGAAAATTGTCCAGGAAAACTTTCATTTCGGACTCGTTTCTTTATTAATGTTAATTGAAGGGAAAATGAAATTTTTGGGCAATTGTGTCACTTGACTTGATGATTGTTACAAGATTGGTGTTGCGTGTAACACTTGTTGGATGAAGTCACTATCCAATTTGAATGCCAATTTGGGCTGAAATGAGAATTGGTGAGAGTTGAACTTGAACTTAATTCTATAACAAGTTAAAGAAAATCTGTTACATCTGATACATCAAAATCTGTTTAAGAATCATTTTTTTACAGGATTTGAACCTTAGTAAAGTTCTTTTGTATTGAACCGTTCAATACAGTATTTAAGTTCAACTCTACTGACTCGACCGATCTGATGGTTGTTTCTTCATTTCATTTTTCAATTTCTTCAAATCTAAACATAACCCTTGTATAAGAATCAGGGCCTTTCATAGGATGGTGGGGCCTAGGGCCAAACATTTATACGGGCCCTTTGAGACCAAAACCAAGATATCTTTCGGAATATGAAACTTTTATTCTGACTATTTTTATTGTTTTGTGAGAAACGCTTTTCGAAGTTTCAAATTTTCAATTCGAAAAAAGTTTCAACAGTTTAGATGAATTATTTTTTACAAAACCAGATGCTGGGGGCCTGATAAGAATATAAGAATATTGATAAAATCTCTTCGTCAATTAAAATCGCCTCGAGTGTTATTCAATCAGAAGTTACAGTTTTTCTCGTCGTGCACAGTAATTATCAAGGCAACACCAATGATTATAATAAAGAAACATTTCCAAGTGTCGTAATTGAGAGAGAAGATTTCAACTTGAGACAAGTTTATTTCATTTATGGCCTCAATAAGCCTCCAATAAATTTTTCGTGTGAACATTTTAGGGCTATTGTTGGCGACCACGACCGCCGCGCGATGAGAGACAAAGAAACAAAAAATATCTTTGTGATGCCTTTCAATTATGGCTTTTATGACAACCTCGTTTTAACGCAAGCAATGCTTTTGTTTCATTCCAGAAAATATTGAATTTGGAGAAGTTAGGCCCACTCCGGTATTGAAACACAATCAGCAAGGTAAGCAAACATGCAAATTTACTTCTTAGCCTTAGATTTTCATAATCGTGTCAAAATTAACCTAACATGACATTGTAAAATTACCCCGCTTAAGTAGTGTGTAGTTTAATTCCATTAAGTTTAAGGCATTTTCTGCATTTCTTACTTTTCCTGTTCATAAAAATGCATAAAATTGTAGTCGTTAAGTCATTAGTCACAGTGAAATCATTGCGAGATGAAGATTATGCTTTGTCTGCAATGTCTTTGCTTTTAAGATGTTCACAGCAATACAAATGGACGACGATTTAAAATCAAATGAAATGCAGCATGATGAATCAGTCCAGGAAGTGCTTTCGTCGTCGGCTGCACTGATTTACTGACTTACTGACAACGTAATCTGCGCAAAGTCTCTCGTCACATTGTCATGCTGCATGTGGGCCGTTCCACGTGTGGTGTCATGCTAACTGTAGGTGGAAAACGGGGAAGCATACATTTTCGTGCTGGAAATGACAATTTGACCATGGAATTTTGTGATTTGCATGCACAATGAAGTTGGAGCTGTAAATCACCGCCTGTCGAAGCTTGTCGGCAGTGCATTGACATTATTTTTCAATGGCCCTTAAGTATACAAGGCGTCGAGCATACTGCAGAGATTAAAGATAATCTCGGGTTGCACCTTATAATTTTCATTTTTTCAAGTCGACGAAGTCAAATTGTGCACCTCGTTCAAAGACACCCATTGTTTAAGTTGGTTATGAAACGGTTTGAAAAGTCATTGACACAAGATTTGGGTTCATTAATCGATTCGACGTAGTGCTGGCAGGTTCAGAGTTTGAAATCGTGGTTTGTTAATAATTTTAGAAATTAAATTTTGACTAGGATTTGAACTTGAACGTTTTTAATGCTAGGTTTGGAACTTTTATTAGTCTTTTGATTAGGAAATGAAAAGCTGACTTATGCTAGCCTTAAACAATTTGAACTTGATTAAATCCGCTCGTCATCAAGCAGCATTTTCAAATTTGGCTTCAGATATGTTTCCAAATCAAGTAACCTTCGTGGATAATGTCAGCTGCATTTTAGCCAGTGGTCACGCTTTAAAATACGACATTTAAACCTGCCATACACAATGTTTAAACTAGCTAAACTGATCCACTAAAGTTCAAGATTTGCGTAATTTTCGATGTGAAGTTTTGCTTAACAGCTTCGTCGCTTGTGTCGTGTCTTTGCCATCAAGCAAACTAGCAGCGGCCTTAAAGAGAGGTGCTTAAACATCAATTAAGTGAAACTTCAATCATCGCAAAGCATTTTTAATTTACAAATCACGTTTTTTGGTCTTTCGCTTTTCTTGAGCGACATAAAGGAAGCGAATCATCAATTATTGAATGTAAAAAGAGTTTGCAGCATGAACGTTGTCTCATTTGTGTCTCCCAGGCCGTCATCTCCGCGAGTTAATCATATTTTCTTGCTTTTTGTAAATATTCACTTTCACTTATTTACTTTTTATCTGCTCCATTCAGCTCTCAACGCGACTCCGATCACCGGAGAAAGACTTTTTTTAATTATAACATTGAAATTTTAAAATTCACGACTTCACATTTGGTTGGAGCGGAGGCTTTCTTAATATATGCGCAATAATGTGACTTCAGCGACTCCCCGAACGAATATAAAGCACTCGGTGGCTGTGCAAGTGAAAGTGGCAGAAGAGAAATATCTTCGAGAGACTCCTTAAACGAATCAGCTTTGTATTCAAAATATTTTCGATTCGAATATTCACAGCTGCGCGATTGTCACGAGACAGATATGCAGAGAAAGAAAAACTACTTAAGGCCTTTAAATCGAGAGATAGTTTTACGGTTTCAAAGATTTTCATTAATTAGAGACAGATTAGTAGCTCAAGCCTGCTAATTTGAATGTAAATAGCTAAAGGCGAATAAAAGTCGATTGGGAGATGGTCATGGTGCCTGCCGTCAACGGTATAATTGACCCGGAAGTGTTTGAAATTTCACAAATTATCCGAAGACGCGAAGAAATTGAGTGAGATTTGTTTTAGTTTTTGCACAAACAAGCTTTGGGGTTTCCATCTGTTTGGTTATTGAAGGAGTGAACATGGATTTGTGTGTTTAATTTTTGTTATATTTGATTTTAAAGTCCTTAGTTGTGAATTGTTGAAATGAAATACCAACTCGAAAACAGATTGAAACGGTTTGAATGCTACTTAATATAAATTAAGGTTCAAATCCTATGCAAGACTCCAAGTCCCTTGAATTTTATTCAACTTTTCGAATCCTACTAAGCCAATTACAAACTTTCTAGAATATTTCTATCACTCGCTAAGTTCTATCTTCGAACCCGGCGGCGCCAATCTCCAAGTTCTACTTCGCAACAAACACTCCTCAATCGCCAATTGACAGCACATAGCCGCCCCAATAATTGGTGATCGGTTCGGCGATGACAAAAACCGGATGAGAAAACCAAAAGATTTCGCCGAAATGCGCGATTGAAGAAGTGAAAATCGAACTTGAATATTAAATCAACGAGTCAGTCGAAACTTTTTAATGACAGTGGTTTCACCATAATCACGTGTTAATGAGAACGTTCGTCTCTCATCTCAGTGGGATCCATCAGAAATTCACGTTCGAGTGGAATGATTTAATAATGTCTCATTAGGTTATCCAATAAATCCACACACAGCTCAAATTGTTTTCATTAATAAGAAGTGAAAAGAAATGAAAGAAAAACTATTACGAGACCCGCAACAATAAGAAGAAAAGGCCGAATAGATTAATGATCTAGCTCGTTTTGAAATGTGTGTCAGTTGGTCTTGCTTGTTTTTTTGTGTGCTTTCTTGCCACCTTCTTATTGTTCTGCTCCGGCTTTTCATTTTGGACCTCTGGTGCGAGATCCAAATTTGAATACAAAGAAACGAAAAGAAAAAGATTTTTTTGTTACTTTCTTGTAATGTTACCCGACAGCCTGAGGCGAAAGATCGCAATCGGCCCGGCGGGTTAAATAGAACGTTTTCTGTTCGTTTGCCTACTCGTGCGGTCACTGCGTGGAATTACGTAAAGCGACCACATATCGACGGCGGGCAAGTTAACCCTCGGCTGACCCAAAAACCACGCTGAATTTGTGCTACAAAGATCGAGTTGACCGTAATTGGTGTTGTTTTGCTACGAATTTCTCGCTGCTTTACGAGCAAGCAGAAATTTCCTGCAAAATATCCACAAACACGTGAAATTACATTAAAAAGAAAGTTACGTACGATTGCACAAATTACGATTACGTATGATATTACGACGGTTGTCCATTTATGCGGCATAAATAAAGCTACGAGACTTACTGGATTGAAAATGCAGCTTTATGCTGATTGCTGTGAACACTTTTATTGCTGTAGATTTAAGTTTCATTTCGACGTTGTTTGTGTACTTTTTGAATGATTTTGAGGGAATTTATATAAAACAAAGCTTTATAAGTATTTTCGAAGGCTTTTGTTAAAATTGAACATAAAAATTTGTGATCTAAAATTTTTTAAAACTTTTCACAAAGGAAATGTTAATTTTTTTTGTAACAAACCGACGAGTTGTGATTCAAGGATCAAAGCTTTAGAAAAGATTAAGATGCTTGAAAGCTTCCTCAAATATTTTTGATTTGCAATCACAACACATCTTAACCTAAAACTGTCCGCAAACAAATAGAAAACGAGTGCTTAAACTTCAAGACACTTTAAGACCACTTTAATCGCCCACAAAACCAAAAAAGTCCGAAAAGTTACAAACAACGTCGTCACTAGCCACATCTCCTACCTAAGCGACGCTTTCTTACCTTGTAAACTATTCTAATGAATTTTGTATTATTTCTTTCTCTTTTTTCTCTTTATCTATGTGTACCTACCTCATCTCCTTCGTGTATCTCTTCAATCTCTTGTTAAATATGAATTCGAAAACAATTGGCCTGGTCTAACTTACAACTCTTCCGCTCTCCTTTATAAATAAACTTACTTCTAAACCGAACTCCCCGTTGTGTGTATATTGTACAGATGTAGCAACTGTCCTAGTGGCGGATATTAACAATCGAGCTGCCCATGGACGATATCTCAACATTAAGCCCGAAATTGGGCTCTTGAAGTCGACGGCTCGAACGTTCATTCAAGATGGCATTAAGACCGAATATGTGACGAAAGTCATCGGGACGACAATTGACAATGGACAGTACGTGCAACTGTTGACCACAACATCGCGCGTACTTTACAACAACCCCGACAATCTCCAGACGAAGACTGTAAATCAGAACTCAATTGACTTTAACGATGACTCGTCCTTTTTGAACTCCCCTCCATCGTCACCCTTCCTGCACAACGTGGACTCGTTTGTGCCCGGCAGTCCCTACCTCGTCTTTCCCAACCGAAATAATCGCAATCAGCACGAAATCGTGAACAACAACAATGTTGTGTTCAACGACAACGAAAACGAAGAATCCGAGATTCAGGTCTTGAAAGCCGAGAAACTCGTCGACGCCGCCCCACGCTTTGAGCTTCCTCAACCGAACAAAGTTGTGCCCGAAGCCAACTTGCCTACTTACACCGTCTCGCACGACGGTCCGATCTTCCACGCAGCCGCTGCACCGTCGCCAAGTCCACGCGTTGGAAAGGTTTTCACCTACGAACAGGAGATTAAGGCCGAGAGTGAGAACAAAATTCTACCATCAGTGACTTACTTTGGTTTCGCCGATTTCACAACAACCGTTGGCGACACGGTCATCATTTTCTCACCATCCACCGCGAAGCCGCAAATCGATGCTAAAGATCACATCACTTCGATCAAAGGCGAACCGACGCTGAACATCAAACCCACAAGCACCAAACAACAGCACATCACATTCGAATCAGCCGCGGCACCAACAAAGCCAGCCCAAGTCAGCCAAGAACCGAGATTCACACCGAAAGTAATCGAAACGACTGCTTTACCGACACTGCCGACCACTCCGAAATACAAAGAAATCCCAAGCACGACGGAACAGGCAATTGAAACCACCACCGAAGATATTCCAGAGTCAACGGAAGAAGACGATGAAGACGATGAAGAAGACTCCACGACACCCGTGCCACCAACTGAACCGCCCAAGATCCGAGTTCAAGTCGTCGGCGTTGCGCGACCGGATTCCATTGAATCATCGCAAACTTCTCAATCATCCGTCGCACCTTCATTCTCCAAGCCGTCGAACGAAGATGTGCTTAAGATTCTGGCATCACTCAATCAAAAACAAGTTTCCGAGTCGAGCTCCGAGTCGAGCGTAATCGACACCAGCCCAGTTGTGACGGCTGATGAGCCGGAAACCAGAATTTTGACCGGTTCCAGCATCATTTTCTTTGATGATATCACCACGCCCAAGGCACCAGCCATGACCACCGAGTCTGAAGACAGTGACGAAGAAGAAGACGATGAAGATGAGACCACAAGTGGTGCACAAACGACCACAACGGAAAAATCAATCAAAAAACCAATCGATGATCTTCTTGTGAAACCTTTGACACCGAAACCTGAAGCTGAAATCGAAGTTCACCCAACTGGCTGTGTCTCCACATCTTTGAAGACGCTTTCGTACAAAACCACGTTCTACATTCCCGTCGACGATGTGATCACGACAACATCGGTGAAGACAAACAAAGTCGTCACATCGAGCGTCGTTCCCGTCGACTGTTCCATTAAACCATCAGCTGTGACAACTGAAAAACCCGCTGCTTCGGTTTCCGCAGTGACAGAACAGAAAACTGATTCTGACGAAGATGTCGAAGACGAAAGTGAAAAACCAACAACGGTTAGAATAACTACCACAACGGAGAACACCAAGAACACGACAATTAGCGACAACGAAACTACATTGAGTGAAGATGAAGACGAAACGACAAAGAAATCAGTTGAAGCAACCACAAAATCAGTTGACACGACCAAGAAGTCGAGCGAGAAGAAAGAACAAAACACTCCAGTATACATTCCTGAAACGACGACAATGGAAGTTGTGACAGAATCGAGCAACATCGACGAGGAAACGACAGTAGAGAACACCGATGAAGACGACATTGAAGTCATCTACAAGACGCTGTACACCACTTACACTTACCTGACGACTTTCTTCCAAGAATCCACGACAAGCGTGTCAAGTCGCAAAGACGTCGTCACCAATATTATCACGTCGACCATCAACGCCAACGATTTCGCAAGTCTTCTCAGCCAACTGGAGCCTACAAAGGCAGTCGATGGCATCGAACCAACTGCAGTATCTGACGTTGGCATTGGACGTCCAACTGCAAAATTCATTATGCCCGTCAACAACTTCATCGGCGTCAATTTGTTGCTCGACAGCGAACGAATCGACTACACCCCAGCACTCAGCGACGATGATGTGATTAACAGCGAAATCAAGACTCTGTACACGACGTACACTTACTTCACCACGCTGTTCAACGAAGGAAAATCGGAAGTTGCAAGCCGCACTGAAGTCTACACCAACATCATTAACCCAAGTTCTTCGCTTTCGAACATTCTGCAGAAAGACTTGCTTGAAACCAAGTTCGTTTATGATGCTGAGAAAGACAACAACCAACTCGTGGCCGCAGACAGCACGAAAGAAGCCAAGAAACTGAAGTTTGAAGGTGTGATCAACGGCAACGAGATTCGCAACGAAGGTGAAAAATACAGCACGTTGATCCGCAGCGGATCCGACTTGCAGTCTTCCGGTGTCGAAGAAGGCGACTGGGATGACGTAAAGACCAGCACCTCCGATGGCGAGCGATCATTCGTCGAGAACATCGACAGACGTAATTGGAATTACGAGGTTGACGACCAAATCAGCTCGGAAAGTAACACGGAAGAAGGAATTCCATCTCCAACGCTGCTGTTGCAGACTCGTTACACAACCTTCACTTATTACACAACCGTCTTTGCTGATGAATCATCCAGCAACATTGTCAGCCGCTTGGAAACACTCACGAACGTCGTCACAGAGACCTTGTCACCAACCCAAGTTCAAAAACTCGACGACGCAACTGTTCCGGTCACTTATTTCACAACGTTCACTTACTGGACGACTTTCTACAAAGACGGAACTACGAAGACGACCAGCCGTGAAGAGACCGTCTCAAATGTTGTCACACCGTCAGTGAACCCATCATCAGTTGATATTGAGAAAGCTCTGGCAACATCAGTCGTTGGTGCCTCGTCGGCTGACGTTCTCCTTGTCGCACCTTTGCAAACGGTCAAGGCTGAAAGTGAAAACGCTACATCGACATCAGCTGTGTCCAAAACTTCAGCAGTCTCAGCAGCTGTGATCGAAAAATCAATCGCTGCATCACCAGCTGAAGATCACAACATCGAGGCAACTCCGGTCAAAGCCCTTGATCCGTCCACATATTTCACAACTTACACATACTACACGACCAACTATGTCGGCGACGAAACTGTCATCATCAGCCGGTTTGAAACCGAATCGAACGTTGTGACACCGACAGTTGAAGCCAAACAAGGCAAAGCAATTGATGTGAATGGCGCTAAAGGTAACAGCTTGGACGGCGGCAAGAACAATCTTGAAAAGACAGCCCAGAAGGATAAGGTCGCCGTGGTTGAAGTCACTCCAGCCCTTCCGGAGAAGAAACTGCTGCCAACGGGTGTCGTGTCGATAAACCACGGCAAAGTCATTGAAGCCGATGGCATCAGCACAACACATTTCACTACTCAGGCCATTGGAACTTACATCGACAATCTCTACGCCGAAGTCATCGAGTCGAGTTCATCGATTGAAATTGATGAAATCCGAAAGTCGATTCAACCCACCGAGTCCGAAGTGTCTGCTGCCAAGCACCACAAAACAGGCTTGGTTCGGTTGATTGATGGCACGATCGTAAACAAGAACGCAACAACACTTTACGAGTCGAAAGTGATTGGAACGTTTATTGATGGACGCTACGCGCAAGTCATCGAAAGCACTTCAAGCATCATCGCGGCGAAGCAAATCGACGCTTCGGCTGTCGATAACCGGGTGAACATTGAACCAACTGCTGCAATTGGAAACGTCATTTCAACATCGCAATTGATCAACCCAACGGCTCCGGTGCTTGAAGGGTCAATCAGCGACACCGTTAAGGATGGAGACGACGAAGAAGACGAAGATTCGAAGGGAACATTCGGTGGAAAGAAGAAGGGCTTCACACCTGTCATCCGACCATTTGGCAGTTCGAGATCGCGTCCAAGCTTCAATCCCAAGAAAAAGAGCTCGTCAAGTGGACCCGCCATCATCACACCGACTGGAATCACTCCAACTATCAAGGCAACGGCAGTTAAGACCGCCGATGCTTCAAGTCGCCGACCTGGATTCTCAGGACCACGTCGATCAAGTGGATCTGTCTCTGGCTTCAGCCCAAGTGCGTCTTCAAGTGGATCGTTCGGTGGCAGCAGTTCCCGTCGATCATTCGTGAGACCAACAAGTGTCCGCGCCAGCATCCAGCCATCATCAAGCATCCGCGCTTCCAAATCTTCCTTGCCACCAAGGATCATCCCAACATCAGCCCTCGGTGCCCGACGACCAGCATTGCGCAGTTCGTTGAATGTCAGCGCTCGCCCAAGTTCAGTTCTGCCTTCAATCAATCGCAGCCGCATTCGTCCATCAGCCACTCTCGAAAAAACGACATCGCAAGCAACTCAAACGACATCCGATCCAGATGAATTCGAAACCACTTTGGTCACCGAAAATCCTTCTGATGAATTCGAAAGCGAATCTCAAGAACCTGTCACCACCACAACCACTGAGAACTCTCGACGCATTGGAAACCCACTTTTGAGACCAAGACGTCCGCCATTCACCGGCGCACGTGGCAACGCACCTTCAACCACACCACGATCGGTTACAATCACAACTCGTCGCAGCCCACTCGGCCGGACATCTCGAGGTACATCTTCGACGACAACATCAACTCCAGCACCCAGAACGACACGCAACAGAAGCCTATTGAGACCGTCACTGCCTCCCGTCGTCATCAGTCAAAACCGTCCACGGCCGTCATCAGGAAACTTGTTCCCGCCCCGAGGTCTTCTTCAAAAGACGACGACCCAGGCCTCGCAACAAATCGACGAAGAAGACGAAGAAAGTGACTCTTCCGAAGATTATGTCGAATATCAAGACACAAACACCAAGGAAGTGAAAGCCGTCGCTCCAAAAAAGCGATCGAAGCGTCAGACTGATTATGGAACACGATCACCGGGCTATAATCCCCGATTCAAGCGACCCACAACCTCTCGTAACAGCCGGTCTGACTATTACACTTACGATTCCGAAGAATTGATCGTCACTGAATCCCCAAAGACGCGTGCCACCAGCCGCTACAACCCACGATCGCGTAGCACCAGCGACAGACCACCAAGCAATTCGAAACCCAAGATCAAGCCAACGACCAGCACGTCCCAGAACAACCGTTTGCTATTCACTCTTCGCGACAAAGACATTGCTCCATCTGTCACATCTCGATCATCCAGTTTTCGCCGGCCTGGAACGAAAAACTATAACAGCAATAGCAACCGCAAGACAGCGGCGACGACCCGCGCAAGCACCTCAAAGTTCCGCAATTACGGTCAAGACACTTACGCTTCGCCTCGAAGTGGCACAAGCAGCAGCCGTGGACGCACGACAAACCGCGGACGTGTAACGACCCGAGGCACGGGAAGACTTTCGCGACCTGAAGTCGACCCAGCTTACTTACCCAAAAACGACGGAACAATCACTGTTACACATCACATCCCGACAGAGGTCACCATTCCGGTTGTGGTCGGTCTGAACACCGAGTACAAGCAAGTCATCACTGCCAAGCTTAGCACAGAGATTTTAGGACCAAAACAGTACTCCACGAACGTGGGCAACAATGGAATTCCGACGACAGTGATTCTCGAGGAGAAAACCGTAGTAAACGGTAATGGATTGACGGAAATCACTCAATACCTTTTAAGTGAAACGCCAACGACAAGCATAATATTCACACCGACGACGATTCGCGGGCGCAAAACTTCATTCTCGCATGTCATTCCCAGCACTGTCTACGATGCACATCCCGTCGTTTCGACGATTCAACCGCAAGGCTTGAGCAATAATGCACCGCTGGCGAACATTCTGCTGTCCCAGTTGCTTCTCGGCAACATCGGATTCCCTCAGCAACAGCAACAGCAAGCTTACAATCCACTTCTGGGCATTCAGCAGCAACCGCAGAACTTCCAGCAGCAAAACTTCCAACAGCCGCAAATTGCTGCCACGCCCGTGACCGAGTTCAAAACACGAACGACTACGTACGTGACGACACTGCACGAAGGAAAGTCGACTGTCGTACCAATCACCTTCCGCGGCAGCAAAATCTACACGACAATCTCCGATGACAGGTCGATGGTGATCACAGCCACCGAGTTCATCACTGACACCATCGTCATCACACCCACGCAGATCCAACAGCAACAGCCACAGTTGAACAGCCTTTTGCTTCCACTCTTGCTTCAGCAACAAAACCAACAGCAGCAAATCAACCCGTTGCAAAACATCAACACGCTGCCGAATTCTTTCGACATCTTGAACCGCGAAGCTCTCGAAAGCCTTTCGCTCGGTGATGACAAGCAGATTCAAAGCGTCACGAAAGATGAAATCCAACAGAATTCGAAAGAAGAAGACTACGAAGACGAGAAAGTCGAAGTGAAACCGGCCAAAAAGCCGAAATTCCCCAAGGCACCGACACCGCCACCAAAGCCCGACAAGAAGCTTACAACTAGCGTGATTACGCTTTACATTTCGGGCCGAAAGCCCGGTGAGTTTAGCACCGTCTTGTCAACCGTCATCTCCGAGAATCCAATTTACAAGCGATCCGCGCCTTACGTCGACGTGAAAGCCTCGGATCTGCCCAACTTGGACGTGCTAGAGGCGGAAGCCAGCGACAATTATTTTGAATACGTCTTGGCCGGCTCCAGCAACGACATCAACGCCGAGCCGCTCGAAAATAACCAAGAGACCGAGAGTTTGGAGTTCGTGCTAGGCGATCACAACAAATTCACGTCGTCCGTTGTGTTGTAAAGAAGAAAAAACTTTATCGATTAAAAGAGTTTTGATTAGACCATAAAAAGAAGCCAAAAATGCCAAAGTCAAACAGAGGAAATGAAAAAAGTAATTTTTAATCAAAGGAAAACTTCCGAAGGGACCAAGCGTCGACGCCCATCACGAGTGGAAACAAAAAAAAATCTAATTTTGGCATTAAAACGAGCAATTTTTAAACTTTTCTGTACAAATTGCTTTCACTCAATTGTTTAATTTATTATTTCGATAAGGCAATGTTAATAACAAAACAACGCAACTAGTTCTGTTTAATACTCAAGATAGTGGAAATGATTAATAAGCGACGCTGAAGCGGACATTTAACGAACAAACAGCAGTAAAAATATGTAAAAAGTGTTAATAAGTCGAAAACCGTAAAAACGAAATAAAAATCGTAAAATTTAACTAATCTTTAAGACTGAAGCTGAATCTCCCTTTCCCCGGTCCACCTTTCCTTGCAAGCCGCTTTGAAATCCACCTTGAATGCGAGTCAATCACCATGGAACTGTAAAAATTTGTAAAAAGCTATTCAACGACGACAAAATCTCTCCGAAAAGAGTCTGACTCGCTTTCTCCTTGTCCGATGTAAATAAATATTCATATTACATGTGATTATGATGATAAGGTGAGTTGAAAGACGAACAGTAAATCTATTAAATGACTTTTATGTATCATATCTCCGGGAAACTTTCTTTTTCAACGTCGGCAGGGGTCATTCAGGGTGTGCGTGACATTGAAGAAGGCTTGAGTCGATGATTAGCTTGAAATTAATGCAAACTTATGCAAGCCTTCGAATAGGTTTTTCAAAAATAAATTCAACAAGTTTCACGCGCGACAATAAAGTTTCACAATTTTCGCAACACCGTTCGGCTTAACACCGTGATCAATGCTAGACAGTGTGAAGTTTCTTTTCTCAAAAGAAATCCTACAACCTGAATACGCTAATAAGAAGCTGTTGGAAAATATTTGAAAAACAATTTTAAACTGTTGATAGAAATTCATCAACAAAAAATGAGTGTCGATAAGCTCTGGCACTTAATTTGAGCATTTGATAAGTTTTTGAAAATTTGCCAAGCAAAAAAAGTCAGAAAACTATTTGAAAATTCCTAAAACATTCAATGTTACAAGCATCGTGATCGACCCTTTAATCTGTTTTATAAATATTTTCCCTTTTTCCTTTTGTATTAAAATGAGATTTGACAAAATTATATTGCTTTATAAATATTTTAACGACTCTGCTGACTTCGAGTCAGTTTTTCCTTCGATGAAAATAATTAATTAACCCTTTAAGGAAACCTCGATGATAAAAGTTTGCAAACCACCAAAAGTCCTTATTGAAAAAACAGAGAATGTCCCATCATGAATTTTGTGCCTAAATGGCGTCAATTGAAAGTGAATCTTCGATAGAAAGTGGGAAAATTTGCAAGTTTTCCTTGAAAATTTGATTTACTTCGATTTATTTAGGATAAATTTTCTACAAATGTTTTTTTTCTAATAAATCTCGAATTCTTAACATTTTAAATGTTTAAAAACTGTCTGAGTCTTAATTCAGTGTAAACTTCCAAGAATTTTTAATTTTTTTTTTACTTTATCATACATAAAAATTGATTTTGAAACTTCAAGTGACGTCATTTCCGGACAATTCCCGTGTTTTTCCTACCCCCCAATCAACAAACCAAAGAATCATTCAAACTGTTTTTATAATGTGCCCGTCTTTTCTCTTCTTCTTCTTCTCCTCCCGGAAAATTCGTAATCATCACTTTACAGCACCAAAAAATATCACCACAAAACCAGAGGGAATTTTACACCCGAATGGTAGAAAGTTTACGAAGTTCACCCAACATCATGTCAATGAGGGCGGGGGAGTCAACGAAGACGAGGCTCGCTACAACCTCGCAACACGTGTAATGTCAAACGGAGTGGAGGTGATAGTGGCCGATGGGAAGAGTACTTTTCCCGGCGAGCCGAACTTTTTCCGAATCTTGACAAATAGCAAAAACTACAACCGGCCATTGACCTTGGCGCCGAGCACACTTCACAACGTCATGATGCTCATGACACTGGGAAAAAATCCGAAGGTAAAAGTCCGCTGACAAATTTCTCCCAAAAGCCGCGCAAAACAAGGCAAAAGACAAATAAATTACTCGTTAAACATTTTATTTCCTTTCGGCTTTCCGTAAAACTTGAATATCAAAAATAAATTTTCGATTTCACTTTCTTTTCGGCCTCGAACGGTTCAATGATAAAATTTCTTTTTATGTAACATCGTCGTTAACAAAATACGCTTTTCGTGTAAGACAAACGACTTCCGTGTGATGTTGACCGCCAATGATAGCGCATAATGACCGTCGCCCTTGAAAACTCGCTTTTGAAAATTAATTTCAAACAAATGTTGCAAGATTGATCGAGGTTGAAGCATGTGTGATGCTAATGAATACAGTTGAACTTCTATGATTGGTTTCATCTTAGTTTGATTAAATAAATAGTTTGATGAAAGCTGCTTTTACTTCAAGAACTTTCAATTGAAAGAGTTTAAGTTCTTGGCCGCCATGTTCGGGACACATCATCAATTAGCTTTGAGACGAAACTAAAGTTTTAATATTCAAGTTTTTCCGTTAAATAAGTTCAAACTTGCTAAGAAATTTTTGGGGTTAAGATTTTCTTAAATTTCATCTAAAACTTAATCGAAGATATTTGAAAACTTGACTCAAATGTTATTTCAGTTTTGACAATTACAAAATTTTGAATTTTCCAAAAATCTGAAAGATTAAAAATTTTCTTTTTGAGAGATCCTTAATGACCACACGCACTTAACCAACTTCAAACTATCTCAGCTCGACAACATTCCCGAAGACGCGATTCTCAATCGTTTTATCACCAAAACGTGCCTAACAACTTACACCTATCTCACGACATACCAGCACAACGGATCAACGACCATCGAAAGTCGCGAAAAAGTGATTTCGAATATCGCCACCGAAGAACGCAACACTCAAAACTTGACACCGTTGATCGCATCTGACATGACATTCTTCAAGGTTTTTAATTATTTTCAGATCAAATTTCAGACTTTTTAGCCGAACATTTTCAATTTCAGACACCGAATCTCAAAGTCGGTCAATTCAGCACCACTTACACGTATTACAACACGATAATGGACGAAGACGTTCCAATTGTGGCCACTTCAAGGCATGTCGTTGTCAACACGATAACGGCCGCTGATGATTACTTGAAAATGATCCAGCCATCACCGTCGGCGCTTCCAGTGTACGAAACTAACACTTACTACAGTACCGTTGAGTTCTCCAAGACAATTAACGACGACGAAATAACGAAAGTAATTAACACTCAAGACGTTATTACGCAAGTGATCGTCACCGAATCGCTGCCGCACGGTCGAATACCTATGAGTATAAGCCACGAGGTCATCGATCAGTCCGAGGAAGACGAGCTTTCTCCGTCGGATTACAGCGACGAACCGGAAGCGTATGGAAACGTCAAGAAAACGAGCGCGATCGACGCGAACCCGACGAGAATCGAGCATAAACCTGCCGGCAACACCGCCGTTCCGCTGCACCTTTATGCAACCAAAACCTATTTGACCACTTTCACCTACTTCACAACCTTACTGCAGAATGCAGCCGGCAATGGAAAAATTTCTACAACAGTCGACTCGCACACCAGGGTTATTGAGAATGTGATTACAGAGTCGATTGCGTCGTCCATGATCCCGACCAGCATTCTTTCAGACATCAGCAAAAATCTCTTCGCGGGCGAGAAAAACGATCTGAAGACGCGCATTGTGCTGAACAATGGGCAGAAACTTGAAATTACGGCGGCCAACATTCTCAAGCCCGTTGAATTTGCAACCAAGTTGCCATCCGTTGAATCAAACGACTTGGAAGCTGCTGGGAACGAGTTGTCACCAGTTTCAGTGCTTTTGACTTCGGAAGACGCTGAAAATTTCGTATCCGAACCTATTTCAAGCGAAGAAATCGTTCCACAGCAGCCGATTAAGTTGCCTACGAAGAACACCAAACCGGTTTCGTCGAACACTGGATCCGGTTCGTTGAAAATTCCATCGCTTCTCAACAGCATAAGCATGCCAAATTTCTCCGCTCTTGGCCCCGTCATCAATGCAATGGCTGGACTGCTGCAGAACAATTTCGGCTCGCAAACACCCACAA
>JPYR01000389.1:59997-72896 GCA_000775305.1 Belgica antarctica
CCCGCCACCAAACCGAATTAGGCAGATCATCGTTGACAACGATCATCTCCCGCAACCAGCGCTTTTGTTCAGCCAAGAAAGTCAAGACATGATTCTGGGTCAAACCGACGCGAAGAACTCTCATCCACTCTACATTCCAGTTCGAGACGACGTTCATCACGTGCACCATCACATGATGGGATCCGGTATCGCAATTTCACCTGGCGAAGTGATTACCACGAATTCCGACGTGATTGTGGGAAAACCGGCGGTGATTGGACCGCAATTGCCTCCAAACGTGAACAAACCGGTGGAAATTGTCGGGATGGAAGTTCCGCCCCCATTTATGCCGCTGAAAACTCCTCAGAGGCCTTCGTCGTTTGTGAAAGACATTAAAAACAACGGAAACATCAATTCAGTGACTATTAAGAAAGGCGACGATTACATCGGACCAGTTCCTCCCAAAGAAATTCACATCACAAATCAGCAGCAGCAGCAGCACAAACCGATTCCACTTAACAACTTCCCAAGACAGCCACAACCTCAAAACTTGCAGAAGATTCAGCCGAATATTCCACCAATGATGCGACCACAGCAAAGCGATGGACACCAGCCACGTCCTTTGATCAACAATCTGCTTCAGAAGCCGTCCCCGACGCAAGAAAGTCAGATAAACAACAATTACGTGAAAATAAACCACCAAGTCAATAATCACGTGCACCCGAGTCATCATGGACACAACAAAAATCAGAACAGACACCAACAAGGACAACAGACATTGCAACAGCTTAATCAAAACCAGCTGAACTCGCAACAATCTAGTCCAAACCAACCACCACCGCTTCAGAACCAATTCCAGCAAGTTCCAACTGGACCTAACCACCAGCTTCCAGTGCACAATCAGCACCAGTCATTGCATAACATGCACCAGAATGGACTAAATCAACATCAAAACAGCTTGAATCAACATAACAACGGCCTGAATCAGTTTCAAGGTGGACTCAATCAGTACCAAAACGGACCAAATCAGAACCAGAATAGTCAAAATCAACAACAAGGTGGACAAAACCATCAACAAGGTGGACAAAACCATCAACAAGGTGGACAAAACCACCAACAAGGTGGACAAAACCATCAACAAGGTGGACAAAACCATCAACAAGGTGGACAAAACCATCAACAAGGTGGACAAAACCATCAACAAGGCGGACAAAATCTTCACCAAAATAAACCAAGCCATACCCAAAACAGTCAAAATCAACAACAACAGGTTCAAAGTTTACAAAACTTTAACAGAAATCAGAATCCAATCCAAATGAACCCGAACCATCCATTTAGGCATCCAGTGCCGACTACGCAAGACAACCAAGGACACTCAGAACAACACAAGCATCAGCAACACAACCATCACAGCCATCCATCAAGGCCACATATTAACGAGAACAATCAGTACCCGCCACAGGGGCATCAAAACTTGCAATCTCCGAAACAGCCGACTGCGAACGTCATCGAGATTCAGAAGATTCCTGAAGTTTACAGCACTGACTTACCGATAATCACCATCAACAATCAGCATCAGTTCAACCCCAGCCCTGGAAGCCAAATTGTCACTCACGAACTGCCAGAAAGTCTTGAGAAGCCCACGAGAGGTCAACCTTTGCTGGTGGACATTCAACCATCGCAAGTTGCCAACGTGGTCATACCACATGGCAGCAGTTCAATATTTGTCTTTGGTGGTGTGCATAAGGCGCACAAAGCTGGTCAGTACTTCAACGAGCCTTCTCCACATGAAAACGTTGAGTTTGGAATCAAGAGCGTGAACCTTTTGGCCGACGTGGAAGGAAGCAAGTACCAAGGACAGGAACAACAGCAAACGGTTGGGTCACGTGTTCACTATGATCTGAAAGACAACTTCATCGCTGCATCTGAAAATGTGCCAGTTCCGTCGATTCAAAACTCGCAAGGTGTCAATCGGCCACCACATGACTTCTTGCATCACTCCGTGAACGTTGTGCCAAACACAGACATCCGGTTCCACCCTGATTCAGTTGAAAATTACAACCGTCCGACTACGCAACAACTCATCAATCAGCAAAAGATCCAACAAATGCAAATCGACCAGCAGCTGAGACAAAAACAAGCCGACAATCAGAAGCGCCAAGATATTGAAAACCAAAAGCGTCAAGAGTTTGCTCACAATCAGAAAATCCAGCAGCAAAAGCGAAAGGAATTCGAAGAACAGCAAAAGGAGTTTGAAGATCAGCAAAAGCGAAAGGAGATGGAAGAACAGCAGCACTTGAAACAGATTGAATTGGATCGCAAACGAGAATACGATCGACAACAGCAACGCGATTACGAGCTTCGACAGAAACAGATCGAACAACGACAGCAGGAAGTTGAACAACAAAAAGATGTCCAAGAACAGAAACTGAAGCAGCAGTACGAGAACCAGCAAAAAATACAACACGAGATGAAAATGCGTCACCAATTCGAACTACAGCAAAAACACAATCAAGAGTTGAAGTTCAAACAGCAACAGCAGCAAAACTACAACTTCAACGTCAGGCAACCGTACACACCTGCCAACGGACCTGATTCAGGATTCATTATCCTGTCAAGTGACTACAACAACCCAAACAATCCGCAACACAATCCTTTAAACAACCAGCAAGGACCGTTCGTTCCACTACCGTCACAACAAACGCCAACGCAACAAGTTCCAATCGACCAAGATTCTGAAAATGAAACCGACAGCGACGGCCAAGCTGTTCAAGAGTCCATCATTCGACCAAAGCTTCCAAGCGGACAGAATCATGAGTCAATTGAAGATGAAGACATTCGAGTTGCTGAATATGACAATTTTGTGTATCACAAACTGACTGAGCAGTCGACACAATCCACAGACGGAACCTCGACGACTCCAAGCACAACGACAACTGCCACAACTCAAGGGTTGGTCACAGCAACTCAGAATCGACGAACATCTTTTATCCCTGTTTCAACTGAAAGATTCGCTTCAACGACCGAACGCACTCGCCCAATCTACATGCCCAAGCCTTATCCAGACCTTCAGTTCGACAATCTACCCAAGTCAGTCAACGAACTTCAACCACCACCAATCCGACAACAGAACAAGTATCAGCAAGTGCCAACGATTGGAATCACACCAAACTACAAGAACACTTTGTCGCAGTCGATGCAACCACCAGCGCCGCCCAAATTAACTCGAAGACCAACATCGCCGTTCCACAAGTCAACATTCAAGATCTCGATGCCAATCAACCCGATGCCTGATGACGACCAAGTGTCAAACCTTCAAACCGAAGAACCATTCAACCCGAAGTTCACTGAAGATTTCTCAACGAAGCCTTCATTGACCACCCAATCTGAAGTTTCCCAAGAAACAACGACTAGCATAACTACCCATGAAACTACAACTCAAAGCGTGTCGACAGTTGGCACCGACTTGAACATTGGCGAAGTTGAAACAAAGAACCGCAACAAGACTGAAGACTTTGACTTCTTTGACAGCAAGGAATCAATAAATCCACACAACCATGGCTTCATCAAGCACAACAGTGAAAAGGACGACATGGACCTGATTCCACCATCGATACGCAAGCCTTATCAGACGATTGTTCGTGCACCTGAATCGACAACTTACAGTTCAACTGGAATTCGTCTAGAAATTTCATCAGCTGAGCTGGAAATCATGAAGCCACCAGCACCAGCTGTCATTATTCCTGGAAAGACTAATGCACAACAATTCGAAGACATTGTGAACATGAAGCCACAAACCGCTTCACCCAATGAACTAGATGTTGCCAAAGTGAAACCACCTTACGTCAGCAATCAGAGACCAACTCAAATACCGACAATCAGTTTAGACCGGCTCACTTCACCGCCAAACTATGTCGCAACCAACAGAAGCAGAACACCAGCAACTCGACCTCCATCAAGAAACAGGCCAACAACTCAGAAACCAGCTGTCTTTGACGTCGTCCTTCAATTCGAGCAAGGCGCTGACAAGAAAGAACCAAACAAGAACGACGATGAAATGCTTGTAGGATCTGTCGAAGCAGTTGACAACGGCCACGTGCAGAAGAGTTCAGTCGATGCAACACCGGCTTTGTCAGAAGAATCAACGAACATAATATCCACGACACCTTCAATCCAAACGACAGTTTCATTCACGTCTTCAGTCCGCCAACAAGTCAGTTTCACAAGATCACGCATCCCATCATCAAGTGACGACAAGAAATTGTCCCAGAATCGCACCAAGTCTTTCCTTGAGCCAATTAATGTCTCGACTAAATACATCACGAACACGAAGACAATCACTTTAGCTAAGACGAAAACTGAAGTCATCAACAGAAGTCACGGCGTTCCAATCACTACGACGAGAGTGCAGACAGAGACCGTCTTCGAGACAATCACTGAGACTGAAACTCTTCTAAAACCGACGATTATCACTTCGATTCAGCCAACAGCGACGTACGTTGAAGGAATTGGTTCATTAGCAACGCAGCACCCCACGACAACTGAAGAAATTATTGAAGGATTCGTCAGCGATGAAGATATTGAAGAGTTCATCATCAACTATGATGATAATCGCAACGACACGACGATCCATCGGGTGAATGAACAGCCGCCAAGCGACCCAGCTGAACATGAAAGCATTTTCGTGGTCATGACTGACAAGAAAAAGGGCAGCATTTTCAACATCGATCCATCAGTAATCACTCCGGTGCTGCGCAATCGAACTGAGTCAAACGAGATCGACGACGTCAGCCGAGGTGAAGAAGACTCGAATGATGGTGCTGATCACATTATTCTCGGTGGAATCTTGATTGCATCACCACCGCAACTCGACAAGAGTCTAACTGGTGCTGCAATCAGCAGTCAGTGCTTGCCAGAATGTAAAAGTGGTAGAAACGAGTACTGCCATCAAGTGCGAGGACAAATGCGGTGCATCTGCAGACCTGGATTTGCTAGAATGTTCCTTGATCGACCTTGCAAACGTAAGTTTCGTTAAAATCTTCTTCAATTTCAAGTTTTTCACAAATTTTATTTAATTTTTAGCAATTTACACTTACATCATGAAGATTGGCTTAAGCAGAAACGGCAAAGAACGCTTGACATTCGATAGAAATCTTGCAGACAAAAACTCTTCAGCTTACACTACCCTTCACAAGGTCACACACGACGGTGTCGACAGAATGCTTATGCAGTCGGATCTGCGCGACATTTATCACAGTGTTGACGTTATCGGTTTCAACTCATCAAAGGTGGAGAACGGTGTAATTGGCAAGATGTTCATCCAGTTGTCAGAGAACACAAATGAGAAGAAGTTGAAAGAAACTGTCAAGAAATATTTGCGGCTGTCTAACTTCAACCTCGGCGGAACAGATCTTTACGCAAACCCATTGACTTCGGAACTGGAAACCTACGATTTTGATGAATGCAGTGGCGATGACAAGAACCACGACTGTTCTGAACACTCGCATTGCTTTAATCTTCTTGGAACTTACACTTGCAGTTGCATGGAAGCTTTCACCGACGAATCAGAAAATCCGATCTATCCGGGACGAATTTGTGTGCCTGAGAAGACGGGATGCGAGAAGTGTCACTACCACGGTACATGCATGACCAAAAACAACGATCAAATCAGTTGCGAGTGCTTCCAGTGGTACGCCGGCAAAAGCTGTCAAGTCAACTTGAAATGTAAGTGTTGAAATTTGACAACAAAGTTTAAAAATTTAGCATTAATTGATTTCAGTGCTTCTATTCGTGCTTGTAATCATTGGAACAACGCTGTTTATGCTGCTGATGATTTGCTTGATTGTCACTTGTGTCAAAAGAAAACGAATCAACCAGAACGCAATTGCACCAACAATGAACATCATTCAAAGACGAATCAGTGCATCAGCGCACCACAGCGTGAGTTCTCAAGCTGACAGGAAGGCAATGATCCAAGAAACTAGCAGTGAAGCCAGCTTGGAGGCAGAACCTGTTCCTTACTTCAGAAAGGTTTGTTTCGGTACACAACTCAACTGTCATCGACTAATTTTCAAATTTTCTTTCTAGAAATCAAAAGATGAGAATATTCGAAAGCTTTCCGTGGAAGTCGCTGCACCGAAGAAGAAAAAGTCCGCAGCCAACAACCCGCTTGGATCCTTCAGCAAAGCTTCGATGGAACAGCGTGACCGGTCACTGACCGTCATGATTCCACGAGCCAAATATCATCCACAGGCCGGCAAGCAAGGCAATCTGATTGATGTCGAAGGCTACAAGTCAAAAAGCGCGTCGACTGCGAGTGTGAATCAAACAAAACTTATAAATTATCTCGATGCTAGTCCGTCGTCTCCCAAAATTAAAAATGTAAGTTTGACACCTGTTTTTGTAAATTTGATTTAAATTCAACTTCTTTTCATCAGAACGTGCCATGTGAAAACCTAAATTATCAACAGCCACACAACTCCGGTGCACTTGTATCCGCAGGGTTCAAAGTGTCCGCAGCCGGTGGCAGTGGATCGCCTGTCAAAGAACAATCAAGGAATCGAATCAGCAAAACAACAAGCCATCTGAACGTCAACGAGATCAGCGCGAAATATTACGCCGTCCACAAAATAAGTACAATGTCGGAGCAGCCGCTGAAGTTGCAACTTGACGAAAAGTCACAAATTAGTGTTGTAAGGAAAAGTTATAGGTACGACTTGAGAAAAAGTTGAAGAACTTTAAATTAATTGTGAATTTTTTCAGTCACGGTAACCTAATCGACCCCATGGAAGACTGGCTGGAGAATGGAAACAATACAGAGTTTGGCACTTGAACGTCGAAATCTCGGCTTTTATATTAATTTTGTTGAAATTTTCTTCCAGAGCGATGTCCGAAGCAAGGTCCTATGGCGAAACAACAATTCAAGCCCCAACCAAAGCCATCAGAAACATTTACTTCAAGCAGCCATCGCAGCACACAAATGAAGCAAGCTTTATAAATTCTAAGAAAGTACAAAATTTAAAACTTTTTTGTTTTGCAGGAAATGAACACGATGGCTGAAAGGGATTTGGGGTCGACAGTTTTGCTGCCGCACACTCATCTCTACAAACCAACGACTGACAGAGTATGAAAATTCTTGAGAATTAAGCTATAGTTTCAACTTTTTCAATTTCTAGGGAAGTGACATATCAGGTTTCGATTCATTATAGAAGCTTTCGCCCAATGAAAGCATCAAAAGCATAATTCGAGTCATTCTTCACAAACGTGCTTAAACCTCAAACTGATCTTCAATCACATCTGACTGCCTTTTCACACGGTGAACTCACCGACACCGCCACTTGAACAATTTTCAATTCTAAGAATTTTGTAAATATTTTTGCATCTTGTCCGTTTAAATCTTCGCTTTGAATTTGTTTGTAAATAATTTTAATATTTATTTCCACTGTTAACTATCAAACCTGACTTAAAACCTTAAATTTATTATGCTGTATTTTCGGGTTGTTCATAAGTTTTGTCCTTTTAACGTGATCTAAGTTTTTATGACAAGCTTTCGATAGGCAAAAATAGCTAAAAAGCTTATAGTGCAGTTTTTGAAGCTAAGAACTTAAAAACTTTCAGGAAGCTTTTCATCTGATTATCAACACGAATCTTCAAAGAAAAGCAAATCAAGTTGTTTACGACGTTATTTTACACTCAAAAGCTTTACAAAACTTTTGACCAGCCCATGTTAGATTTAATCTTGCAAACTTGTCTTCGGGCAAATCTTGAAACGCGCGCCAATAGTTGCAATGAAATGTAGAGCTCTGAAACAGAGAAAATATTGTTGAATATTGTTAAAGTTATGAAATATGAATTTTTATAGAAGTTTTACGTACTGTTAAATGAAAACTGTTAAGACTAACGAGACATTTGTTGAAAAACTTTTGTAAACATATTTTTAGGAATAAAGTAAACAATTTTATATGAAGTGAAGTTTGTGGTGTTAATCTCGATGCTTGAAATGTCAAGAAAACTTCGCAACGGAAATTCTTTAAACCCAGCAACATCAAAAGAAATCAAAATCAAATTAGACACAAAGAATTTCAAAGGCAAGGATAAGTTTCACATTTGTAAACAATTCACATGCATCAAAGGGAAACAGAAAAGTTTTTCTTGTCTTGCTTTGCATACTTTATACGACTTTCCTTATTTTCTCGCCAGATATTAGCTGTAAAGCAATTTTTATAACACAAAGGGATAAAAAGGGGTTATTCTCGACGTTTTGTAACATTAAGTTGATTAAACCAGCTTAAAGAATTGTGTTTCGTCAGCTGTGAAGAGTTTTTCAGATATTTTTTTATCAAATTTAGTTTTTCAGCATCATTTACAATCGTCCCCGAAAACAAGAATTGTTCACGTTGATATAACTTAGTTGCTGAACTTTACAAAATATTCCAAGCATAATATGGATCTATTTCGCATTACTTTCACTGCTTTTTCCCGTCATTCTTTTCCCCCACTTGCTTTGTTTGAATAAAAGAAAAGTTTTTCCATTATTTTCACTTTAAGTAAAGTTTGCCGGTGGATTTTTTTTAACGTGATAGCAAAAGTAAGAGTGCCGGTGAGAGTTGATACTTTAAAATGAAATGAAATTCAATGCAGAAGAAATCAACAAATTTGCAATCTGTCTTGCTGAAAACGATCTTGAAGTGCGGAAATTGTCGGAATTAATTGAAAAATGTAAAAAACTTCAATTTGTCGCAAAAAACTCCGAGTAGCTGAGTTTTTTAGTTCCCCCTCTGCAAGCACTGCCATAAGTTGTCAGACTCTATAAAATTAATCTGCTTTTTGTGGCTCCCTTCTCTCCCGCCACACAACATTAATGTGATTTTTATTGTGAACATTTTTTGTCTATCTCAGCTTAATATCAAAATATGTTCCCAGGACGGGGAAGCATAACTATGAATTTATAATTCCTTCCCGGTTGTCCCATCTATTCATTTTCTCGCTCTAAATAACAAAAACAACAGAGAACCAGGCATCTTCAGCGAATGGAATGCAATAAGAGTAGACCTCATGAACGAAGCAGTGAACAGTTCAAGCGGATGGGTAAAAAAAGTCGGCTACAATGTTGCTTTCGGGATTTTGTTTAGAAAAATTGTGAGCATTGTGGAAATGCATGTTCTACCAATCTCTGTCGTCAATGTGATATTTTACGCCAGAAAATAAGTGTTTACCGAGTCGTGAGCTCTGAACTGTAAGCAAACTTCAGCCGTAAATTTAATAATGAACGGTTCAAGGAGAAACTCTTCACAGTTTTTGCCGCTGCCTTCGAAAGGAATTTCGTTTCTTCATATTTTTATTACTCGTTGTTTTGTTTAATGCGGGAAAAAGAGCTTAAAATATTTTCTGGTTGTTCAACGATTCTTTTCCCTACCATGAAAAATTAGTTATTTCATTTAAATATGATGGAAAAAGGCAAGAACAAGGAAAACTTTTTTCTCGTTGTTGAGATTTTTTCCTTTTTGTTCGCCTTAATCTGACGTAAGAGGCAGCAATGCGTGAAGGAAATCGTTCTCCGTTTAAAGTTTTTCCTCACCGAACCTCATCGAAGGCAAAATATATCGATTTTCATGTCAAACATATCAAAAGAAGCCTTCCACACAACATTATGCGGCGGCTGATAAGAAATGCTAATGAAATTTGTTGTTGTTTGTTTTTGGAAATTAATTTTTCTTCCATTCTTCTTCTTTGTCTTCGTAATAAAGCAAGATTCGACTTCTTATTTCTTGAATTCAGAAAGTTATTTTACAGCACTTGCCACAAAACTGAATTTAATTTTCAACAAGTGAAAATCTCTGCTGTTTGTTTTTGTCGAGAACGTGCTGTATCATCTGTGGCTGGTTCGAAGTAGTTTTCATCAGGTTTTCAAGGCAGCATGGAATATTTACTACATTACATTTTGAAATATATTTAACTTTAGAGGTAAAAGTTCCAAATAGAAATGTGTTCTTGGAATTGGATTCATAGGATTCTTTGAACTAGCCTTAATTACAACTTCGTTGTCTGTTATCAAGCTCTGAAGTCAATTGAATTATAGTTTTTCGATCCCCAATTGTCCCCTGAAGGCTTTTAATCATTCCCGATCTCAATGTTTGTAGCTTTCATATTTTTGTTAGTTACATATTTCAGATAAAAAGTAAAGTAAAATAAAATAAAAAATCATATTAAAAAACTGTGGTCATTGCGCATAGGGGCTTTGCTGATAAAACACACCTTACTAATAAAACAAACCACACATTCTTGGATAACCACACAACTTAGCGACTTCATTTCTTTACTAAAAGAAGCTCAAGACCTATTTCGGTGGCATAGAATAAATTGATCAAAGGAAACTGAAAAAAAATAGTTTGCTGACAAGCTCTGAGGTTTAAAATGTTCAAGAAATTGAAAAAAAGTCAGCTTTTTAATATTTTAAAGACTTCCTGAACTTAAAATGCTTTTGAAAAACGTGTAAAAATTCTACGTTAACTGAAAGTGACCTAAATCAGGACAAAAACTTTTAATTTACACCGAATTAAAACAGTTCTAGTTGTTTATGGTCAATTCAGAACCAATGATTTTATCTTCAGAAATAATCCGATTCTTTTCTAAAGATGCTTCTGAAATGGCCATAAAACAACTAGAACTGTTTTAATTCGGTGTAAAATAAAAGTGTTTGTTCTGATGCAACTCACTTTTAGTTAACGTTCTGAATTATTTCTCGAATCGATTAAGCATGTATGTAAGATAAGAAATTAACATGCCATTTTCTTTTGAAAACACAAATGATGACGACCAAAACACTTGCAGCGTTAAAACCTGCACGCGTCACGCTTGATTCGCATGATTGCGTTCTAAAAACGTTGTTTGTATAGTTTGCTTTCTCTATTCGTACGAAAATCTCCATTTCATGCCTCTCGAGAGCCTGAACAAATTCCGACAAATTCCACCCTCGGGACTTAACGAAAGATTTTCCCTTTTGTTTGCGCCTGAGACTGTTCGTTACACCGGAAAACGTAAACATTACAAATTGCCTCGCTAGCTCCTGATGTCCAACTGATAAGCGTTTCATCATGATCACAAACGCTTCGACTTAATCTTTTCGACATCACCCTACGTGGAAGAAGCTCAATTAACTTTGTCGTTTGCACAACGAATCATCGGGAATCGGAATTCGAGAGAAGAGAATGGAAAATCCTTGGAAAATCTATTTGACAAATAAAAGGAAAGCATCATGAATGGCAGTGAAAACAATTGAAGAGAACCGAGCAAACAGATTCATGCTGCCGCTTATCCCATAAGACATAAATCTTCAATCCATTTCCTGTTGCGCCGTTCTCTCCATTGTTTGCACAAGCACCAACTTGATGCTGGAGTGTTTGGGGAAACTATTGAGAAAATCTTATAACAAATGTTTAGCTTTCGTGTTTTTCTGCATGTCAGCAATAAAACTGGGGTGACTAGTGGGGCTGGAGTTGGCTATTGTGTGTTACTGGGGAAAAAACTGGTGCAGAACTGAAAATAACAAATTTTGGTAAAATAGTTAACAACACGATTAGAATTACACGAAAAATTCAAAAAAATTAAAGTTAGATTACTGTTTTCTATGATAAATAGATGCAGCGGACAACACGACCGTATTTGGAAAATTTTAACGGTTTTGTATGGTTTAGCAGTCTTTAGCAGCCTTTATCCCATACAAAAAATTCAAAATTTTCAAATACGGTCGTGTTGTCCGCTGCATCGATAAATGGTAGAACCTCGGTGCTGATGCCCACGGGCGTCAAAAGTGCCCATGGGTTCAGGCATCATGTACATATAGCCCATGCACATCTCAAGTTGACACTGATAAAAATTGCACAAAACGTCAATCCTTTATGAAAGTTGTAATGCTTTGATAATCATTTTCAGGTTATGTCACCAGAATCTATTAAACTGCTGTGTTTCCCAAGTTTTCCCCCTCTTCCACCACCCTTAAACTGCTATGTTAAAAACTTAATGAAAATCAAGTTCATTTCGGCATATAATTGCGAGTAATGGTGCATGATGTTTAGGCCTTCCCCATTCATCCCATTCTTTGCAAATTTTCCACTTCTCAAGAAGTGAGTCTTCTTTATTTCCAAAAGAAAACAAACATGACATAGAACCAACTCCGAACATAGTTGAATAAATTTTCAATGAGTTCTGGAAAATAAACGATTATAGCTTTGCGGTGCTTATCCGCGCTGTTTTCTTGACTCGTTCACTCTGACACACTTATAACTCTTTTCCACGAGATTGCGTTCGCTTCCTTCGGGAATTTTTCATGAGTCATGGAAATTAATGTAGATGTATTCATCGCTGACAGAGACTGTCGACGGTCTGCACAACAAAATTAAAGAAAACCTTGCAGTCTAAGCTTTTGAGTAGAGAAAGCTTTAAATATTCAGCAGTGCAAATGTGCTTTGGGGTTGTGTGGCTGTTGAATCACGTGAAGACAGTGATTTTCAGTTTAAAATTGTTGAAAAGTTGTCTTAAACTGGAATTTTTACGATCAAAACTTTTCGACTTAAATCTTTCAGTTCATCACTTACAAACCAACCCCAAGCTTTAAACTTTTTTATACATCAAACAACCTGCAATCTCATAAATTTCCCGCTGAAACACGATTTTTTTCATCTCGGTACAAAAACGAACTCTTTCAGGTAAAAATGAGCTTATTGAAAATTTTCGTTCACGGGTTTTTTTATTTCCACTGAAACTTTCCACAGCAAACAGTGAGAAGTTTTATCAGGATTTTTTAAGCATAAAAAGCGGCAGTTTAACTGAAACTGGATCACGATAGATAGATAGATAGATAGATATGTCTTTATTGTTGGCGCTATTGACTGGACCCCATCTCCACCCATACGGGCTTCTTG
>JPYR01000390.1:2539-12584 GCA_000775305.1 Belgica antarctica
TAAGTAAATCACTAATAATCCGAGGTGAATTTTCCGCAATTGCAGTGTAGCTACTGACGTCGTTGGTTGTTTTGTGGTTTAACGTACGTGTAATAACTGCATTTAACAATGGAACTGTCGTTTAAATGAGTTCATTATTACCACGCACTTTCAATTAACAACAACGGCTCAGAAACAGGAATAAAATGATTTGATATATCAAATACCATAATTAGCCAGGGGTAAATACTGATGAAAAAAGATAAAAAAATGATGAAAATCGATTAAAAATGATAAAAATCGTTGAAAAAACGATGAATAGGATGAAAATATTTCATCAGTGTTCACCCCTGGATAATTAGTTCACAGTTTCTAAAAATTCGAAGAATTGTTTATTTCAACTTCCAAAATTACAGCTTATAATGTAATTTCATAGAATTTAAATTATTCAAATAGTTTTAAATGAAATTATTTGATAGAAATGACAAATTGTAATGATATCAGTTCGCCTGAACTTATTTATTGACTGCCTTTCCGCTCCATCGAATTCAACAACAATTATTTTCCAATTAATTTGAATTAAATTCATAAGCGAATTGCAGCAACGGAAAAAAAATTTATCGAATCGTTCTTAATTGATTGACTTTTTTCTTTTCTTGGGGAATCTCATTATTGCAGCTCTATTTCCTTTCTCGTCTTTGGAAACTTCAACCAGCAGTCTCAGTTCTCCGTTTCAGGTGTTTATTGAGATGCGATCACGGAAAATTGAACTGGAACGAAATTTTTTCACTGCAAAAGCGAATGGATTTTCTTTCAAGAGCACGTAACGCAAATCTACTTAAAAAATTCTCTAATGCAATGTCTTGTCTGTGAAACGAGCAGAGAAATTTCTTGATTTTCTACCAAATTGTTTAAATGTTATTGCATTAAGCATTCAGTTTTTTTACGGAAGCGAATATATTTCATTTTCCTGCAGTCGCCTTTTCCCAGTTCCCGTGCAGCTGAAAGATCTTGCAGAGAATTATAAAAATAAAATGTTTTCCAAAGCCAGATACAAACAGAATAGCAGGAGATGGTAAAGTTTTGCTTTAAAACACAGAGGAAACAACAAAAAAACTATTTTCTTTCGAGGTTTTCTGTGTATGGCATACATTTGGTCTGAATGAATTGATGATTCAGTTCATTGTTTCTAAAGCTATTGAGAAAAATTCCAAATGAGCTTTTGAAAACTGGAAAATTAGCTTAATTTTGCAGCATTTTATGAAGCTGATAACATAAATTTTCCACGAAGTGATATACCACGCAACTTTAAATCCACACAAAATGTATTCAGCAACCAAGTGATAAATCCTGTTGCATTGATTTTTTAACAGCTTAACGAAGAACCACACTAATAAATTCCGAACTCAAAAATTAAATATTTGTTTAGGGCATTCAAAGTTGTATTTATTGAATCAGCCTGGAAGAACTTTTCAATTAGAATGTTCAATGAAACCGTTCTTTCGTCCATTGTGAAAGTTCATTGAAAATCCATCATATGAATTTTTTGTAAACTCAGTAAAAATCCTTGCATAGAGTTCTGAATTGATGAAAAACCAATCTAAATCAATTCAATCGAACCAAAACTCGTTCAAATTTTGAGTTTTGTTGGTATTTTGTGTTGCTTTTGAACATTTATTGCTTTTTCTCTCACTCGATGTATTTAACTTCATGGGCACGCCACTATTTCAATTAACCAGTTACCAAACGCAATACATTTACTTACAATATGGAGAAGAAATAAAAGAGATATGATAAAAAGAAAAGAGACGAAAATTCTGGGACCACGACATTTGGGCGATTAGTGCGTAGATTCTCGATATAAAGAAAGAAAAAGAAAAATATATTTAATTTCATTAGCTTTTCTATTTTCCACTTTTTGCTGCTGTTTGTGGATGGATATGTCACTGATAGTATCCTTCTCGTAGCTTGTAATTTAAATTCAATATACTGTGTGATGTTGTTTCACTCGAGGTTTTCTGGCGCACGATGAAGCAGATAGCAGCACATACATACATAAAACATCAAATTATTCAAATTGCATTTTGCGGGTGAATTGAAAGTGTTGTTTTTGCACTTTTTTCTTGTTTGTCCCAAATACCGCTTAAAATGAATGAAAAATGCAAACAGATCCCCGGTCCGGCTGAAAAACAAACGTTTTGTATCAAATGATTTGTTTTTTCGTTGAAACGGCGAAAATCTGATTCAATTTGTTTGAACATCGGATTGTACATAGATTTTCCATTTCACCTTTACGAATTAGAAACATGAAAAGCTCGAATACGGTTAACACAACACAAGTGGTGGTTGAATGCAAACCAAGCTAAATGAAGAAAATCACAAATGGAAAATGCTTTTAAAACATAATTACTTCCTGCACGGGAATTGGAAAAAAGTGCAGAAGGGAAAATCGGTTTTGTTCATTTCACGATTTGTAGTGGATTGCAAACATATATTTTATTTGCGCTTTATTTATTTCCTTAAGACCAAAAAAATTGATTTTGAAGAACTCGAATGGATTTTCCTAATAGTTTTCCTTTCTTAAAATTGAAAGGACCAAGACACAATGTAAAGTTGAAAGAAGCAAAAAAGAAGACTGAAAGTACATCGGAAACTTTTATAACCAAAAAGATTTGTTAAACGAGATGTTAGAAAAACTTTTTGATAAAAATTTTGTAGACTGGAATTTGAATTGCCTTGCAGTTATTAAAGTGTAAGCAACTGACTGTGAACTTTGGTATTTGGTTTAGATTTCAAAAGCTGCAACTACAAAAAACCAAATAAATGCACTACTAGGAATGATGTTTAATTTGTTTGAACAAATAAAAGCTTTCCTAACAGAGTTTGTGAAAACGAGCAATGAATACTGCATTTTGTACGGTGGGGGGTTAATGGGGAAATTTAGGTTCCCTGCAGTTGTTCTACAAAAATACAGGATGATAGGAGGTACCCTAACAGGAGGTACAATGAGCCCTTGCGGCTTGCGTGCCTTGTCAAACTTTGTGTGACACTTTTAGTGATGATATACATATATAAAAGAGTTTGTGATTTTGTAATATGATTTTGAAGCTATATTACTACCTTGATTCTGAGAAAAGCAAAGAAAACTGAAATATGAATTGGTCTTTTGTCAATAACAGTTGCAAAGTTTAAGAGTTAATAACGACAAACATTTGATTTAATTTAGTTCAGGCTAGAACAAAAACTCAGCATATGGATTTGGAAATTATTTGTCCAAGTTTGATGAAAAATTTGCCATTGAATGCTGATCCAACACAAACCTGACGTTTGTGTACTTTCATTCACAATATTTAGCCCAACTTCAAAGCCAGTGCCTTGGGTTCGTGAGAAGCAGTGTCAAATGTTCGTTATTTTGTAAAGTAAAAACCCTAAAGCTTGACTAGCAAACATCTGCTGGGGTAAAAGTCGTAAACCGGCAATGCTGATTACAGTTCAAAGGTACAACAAGAGCTTGTTTCATCCTCTCTGCGAAACGGTTAACAGCAAACAAATCTCATGGAGCGTTTTGAGGGAGATTGGATTTCAGTTTTTATAACTTGTCTGTTCAGCTACTCCAGACTGCCATGAAAATGAAGATTGAATAATTAAGTTCTTCTATCTTCTGTTTTGCTCATTTTACTCCGCAACGAAATCTTTTCAAGTTTTTTTAAACTTCATCAGCAAAATGCTTAAAATTTATATTCAATTCTCCTTCTTCTCGCTCCCGTTCATAATTAATGCTTATTTCGTTGGTGTTTGAAATTATTTCACTATTAAATCTTGTCATGTTCTAAGCGTCTGTTGGAGTTTGAGCAATTTATTGCCTGGCAACTTGGCTCAACTGTTCTAAAACTCTTTCTTTCCGCTGTTTTGCAATGATAAAGTGGAAATCTATTAGTGTTGAAGACATAAATTCCATTTTTTCTTCATTATCACGTTTTAACACATAATCCAACATGAACTTAGAGAATACTTTTACTTCATCCTTCTCTCCCTCTTTGCTCCACCGACCCCTTAGCGTCGCCTGTGATGTGTGCTGAAGGAAAAACGGCGAACGAAAACCTCAAGCTCGAGAGAGTGTACAAAGAAGAGTCATATTTCATCCCGCAACGTGCTCATAACTCATCTTAAATGACTTTGAAAGAGATCTGAATCTCTAAATTATTTAATAGACGATATGTTTCGCGGAACATTTTTATATATGCGCTTACAACATGAACACACATCGCCTTTTTATTCTCCGAACACGACTTTCGAGAGCTTTCGCGAAAGATTTTCACTTAATACATTTGAATTTATACATTTCTGCGGCACACCGTGTGCTTGCTTATGACAAATACGACTCTAATTTACTCGTACGTAAAAGTTTAATGAACGTGTGCTGGCGGATAATAATAAAATGTATTTTGATGTTGGAAACGCGGAAAATTACATTGTTTCTCCTTTTTTCTTTTTTATATTAAAAAATTTGGAATTCTTTGACAGATGCATGTCATGTTTAAGCTTGGCAGCAACAGAATGGAATATAAATTCACCCACCCCATTGTCTGGGGACACCGCCAGGTGATGAAGATGACTTCAAGATTCGAATGGTTGATGTTTGCATCATGGCATTTATTACGACATGAATTTATGTCATGTACGCTGGAGAATGTTGAATTTGATGTCTGCAGCTTTAAATTGATCATTAAAGATTCAGCAAATTGCTGTTTTTTACCACCTGCACCGTAAAAACATTAATGAAGACACAAAACATTTTGCCAACCCATTGTTCAGTTGGCGGATGTAAATTTTTATGACCACCGTATTGAGATCCTGTCGAGTGTATTTTAGTATTTAATAGTCTCAACGAATCAAAAAAAAGTGAGCTCCTTTCATGAAAATTTGTTTACAATTTTTTGAGACCGACAAAATGTTTGCTGAAACAGATTTTCTGGGCTTTCTTATAAAAAAAATCGCTGTTTTGGTGAAACGTTGTCGAATTTGAAAATAGTATAAAAATAATAAACACAAAACAAAATAAAATTTGAAATATTAGTAAAGGAATGGATCAAAGGGAAAAGAGTGGAACAACGCGATGAATATAACAAGGAAAATATAACTTGGAACACAATTACAAACGAAAATATGAAACCCTCATTTACAAACGCTGACACTCACACAAAAATCAAGCTTGATAACCGCACTCTTGTTGAAAGTTGTTCACAATTCTTCTCTACTTGCTTGAAATGCTTACAATGGAATCGGAGCTTCTGCAGCTTTCAAAAATGTAACATGTCATAACAGTTTTATGGCAAAACACGACCTGACACAAGTTTCGGTTCTCTCGAAACTATTTTTTGATTGCTGTCTCTGTTGCTGGTGATGGCGATGCCGTCGAGACTGCTGCTGATGATGAAAGCTTTCAATACGTCTCTTTAGGTGGTAAGAATGCTTTATCTATAATTGAATATCATGCACAGCAGAAAACTCTCAATACTCTTTGTCTGACACTCGTCGTCATCTTAAAATTTCTTGATATCATGCCGTACTTTCTCGTCGCTTGGATCCCTTAAATGGATGTCAGCTTGAAAACGAACATCATTCCTCTTCATTGACATGACACATCTTGTCAAAGACGTATCTTATGTGTAAATAGAGAAGCAAGGATTGAAAATGTCGCAATGTTTGCCGCTCTAAATCAAATCACGTCTTTGGAATTTCAAAAAAGTTTGATAAGAAGCTTAACATTAAGATTTCCGAATCTCGTCGGCTTGCAGACACAATGCAACCAGTAAAGTGGATTGCAATTTCTAATCGGGAGGGAAAGCGACAGCAAAGATTTATCAAAAATGATACTTTGCAGCATCACAACATAAATTTGTATTAAAATTACGCTTTGAATGATGCTATGACACAAGACGACGAACAAAATGCATAAATAAACACAGCAAAGTCTTCTACGACACAGTCTGATTAAGGATTCCGTATCGCAAAGATTCCTGCCTTGTCCCCAAAGTCTTGAACTTTAAAGTATTCATGTCTGTTGCCAGCTCATAAATAAGAATTGGCAAATTTTGTCTGCTGGAAATTTATATGAGAGTGCAAGCGAAGCAGTGAAAGGGTTGAACGAACAAAGTTTAAAGTTGGGAAAAATTTCAGTGGTGTTTCGTGGAATTAAAGCAATTTGCCGTTTTCAAAAGGATTTGTGTGAGAGTTGTGATACTCGTGATTTACTCTGTAGAGCAGCTTCAGTTTAAATTTGTAAAGAATCAACAAATGCTGTCAGTTATGTTCACTCTGTCAGCTTAAAAATGCTGTGGCTAAATCGTTATGAGTTTAACTTGACTATGTTAACGACAAAGTAGAAGGAATTCAGGACTGATGCTGTAAGTCCTGTTGAATAGAATGCTGTCAAATGCAACGCTGTGAGTTTTATTTAAAGTTCAACTTAGTTGACGTCTTTATTGAATAAATTTGAAGCTAAACACAAAACTGCACTTAACAGCATTCGAGTGCTGACAGCATCCAAATACCAACAGCATTCTAGCCTTCGAACCGTAGTGCTAAAGAAGAACTAAGATTTTCACGTGACTTTAACCTCAGAATGACCCCAATTAACTGTTCACTGACTCGTTCATTCATAAAACACTTCTCAAGACCAAGTTGAAATTGTAATTTAGCTTCAATTTATGATGTCAAATTTGAGTTTCAATTAGGCTGCCTTCTCAAACCAAATGAAATTATTCAAATTATTATTAGAATTAATTGCGCAATAAATGAAAATTGCAAGATTCTTATCACAGTGATGAGTTATCATCATAAGAATGTAAAGATGAAAGTTTGACGAGCTAAGTTTATGTTTCATCATCATCATAGTAACTCATTTGGATGCAGTCATCCAGAGCCAAGTTCAACATTTTACGACAGAAAGGATGGAAATTAATGGCTAATTAATCTATCAAAGCTCATGGATGAGAATATTCCGACAAGTTATGTCAAGTTCGATAAAATCTAATGGTTCATCGTTTTAACGATCCATAAAAAGTTATTTATTGGCATGAACGCTTTTATTTACCGCTTGCCGCTTTTCACCTTCTAAGAGCCATCTCGATGATTTCCAGCACGTCATGTGGAAGAAAAGTACGTGTCCAAATGTATCATTGTTGTTTAACGTCAAGCTGGTGTCTTGTACCACAAGGCGAAGGCTCGTTGGCCAGCACTCCATCATTGCGATGGCAATTAATGTTGCCAAATTTCTAAAATCTGATTGCGCTACTCGAATTGCGGCCGTAAAATTCACATTTTCATAGAGTTTTAATCGTCCAATTTTATTGCACAAGCAGAAAAGTTTTTATGGAACTCTTGAAAAAATGGTGTTTCTTCTCCATTCAAACGAGATTTAAAAGTTTTTAATGATTCATTTCATTAGATTTCGAGATGGGGCGGAAAGTTTACTTGCGCGACTTAAAAACATTTTTTTTCCTCGAAGCGTTGGGCTTATGAGACGACCAAAAACTTTTTCTTCTTCTTTTTTCAATGAAATCAAAACTTTCTCTACAGCAAATGAAGAAAAAAGGAGAGAAAACAAAAGTTAAAGGAATGGCATTAAAATGTTTTCGTTGAATTGTCTGGCGTAATTAGATCATCGGCGATGCTTGTTCTGTTTTCTACTGGAACCCCTAAAGAGAATCAATTTGCATAAATTTCAGTAAAGGGTGAATGTGAAATGATGGTTGTTGTTGGAATTAGCAATCAAATGTCAAATTCTTAAGAAATAAATTCATAACTTTGACATTAACTTGAAGGTTTTGTAGAAAATTTGTTGAAAATTTAGAGAATTTTATAAAAATTACTTGAATACTTAAATGACAGATGCCATACAAATCGTGTCAAAGAATCTAAAAGTCCATTTTTAATAAAATCTGTATAAAGAATACAAATTTGTCAATCACCAATCCGACGTTCGATGTCTACTCATGCATGAAACTCAATTTTAATAACCCAATTCCGTCCCTTCCGACGACAAACAATAAATACTTTCCGGATTTTTCCATCCAAAAGCCGTAAAAGCTTTTAAAAGCTTCTTTTTATTAGTTCAAAAATGCTTTTATAATTACAGTCGTGAAAGTCTTGCAACATTTTGTCCCTTAAATCCTTCCGCCCTGCTTTGAAGTTTGAATTTTCTACACGTCTTTTATGGCACAATCTATTTTAATGACTCTAATTTCTTTTAAAGTGTTTACGACACCTTTGCCCGCATAACATGTAGCTAAGGCCGCTGGTGAAGGTTAGAAGCCGTTTCACTCACGTAATTGGATTTGGGAAACAATTTATTCACGTTTGTTGTTTTTCGGTCCGGGAAACCGAAGCGAGGCTCAGAATTGGCTACACATTCGTTCGGTGAGCTTGATCGCCTCAAATATTTATTCGTTTTTTGCGGTTATGAAGTCATCGTCTCCGCACACAAGCAAAATATAAAAAGTAGCAGTTCATAAATGTAGAAACTTCGCACGAACGAGCCAGCTTGATCTGAAAGTGGTTTTTTGCCACTCGCTCTCTGTCTAATAAAAAAAAGGCATTCCAGCACCACAAAGAATGGAGCAATTAAATTGTGGTTCGTGAGGCTTTCACATGAGATGAAGCTGCCACACATTTTCATTAATTTTCCAAGTGAAAGCATTAGAGTGGCCGAGGTACAGCCTCAAAACAATAAAAAGGACTTCCCGAGCGAGTAGATTTTTTTTTACTCCATCCACTTTCCCCGCCTTTCAAGTAGGCGGGCCATTGATGTGGGTGAACAAACGGGGCATGTGAAGGTTCGCCTCCGAGTCTAAAGTTCACTTCAGCTCTACAAACACAAACTTTAAAGTGCAAATTGATACTTCGTGATGAAATTACCACACTTGGCTCACCGTTGGCCTCCGACAACAACAATTTTTAACTGACATGATTAATTGAGCGGGTTTCTAAAAAACTGAATGGAATGCGAAACCACGCAAAGCTCGGACTCACAGAATATTGTGTTTGATGCTTGCATTCCTTCTAATTGCTTAGGGTGGTTTCGGAAACACTTTCTACGCTAGCACAAATCAATTCAGCGAGACTCTCGAACTTACGCTCTTAATGGCTTTCTGAAGTTCCCCGCAGAAGTTTTCCGCTGTGGCCGCTTGCGTTAAATAATAAATACGGAAGCAGATTGAATGACCGGATAAAGGCAATGCTGGATTTTCCTTCTCAAAGATTCGTACATAAATGCAGTCATAAATTCTAACCGTAAATTTTTTAAGAAAAAAAATAAAACTTTGTTAAAGTGTCCTTTTGGGACAATTTCCTTCGCATCTGCCTGTACAATTTCTTGGGGAGAGTTGCGGGTAAAGTTTGGCTTCTGGGAGACTATTAAATGCGGGTTTGACTTCGTATTCTGCAAAGCTTCTTTTAGGGAAACATTTATACCGGTTGGATTTTTTTTGTAGAAAAACTTTTCAAAGCACTGAAAACTCACGCTTAAGCACACTTCGGCCTTGACTTTCATTCTTTCCCCAAACTGCTTCGTTTATCGGAGAAAATTTTCCAGCAAAACTCGCTTTAATAATTTATCTTTCTACGCCTGTTTCGCTGTGTTTCTTTTTGTTCTGTCTACAGCAATGATTTTGCGTGAGAGTAAAGCCCTTAATGTTGCGTTGAGAATGATGGCGAACCGTAAATGAAAAACAATGAGATACAAATAAAGAAAGCGGAACAATATAATCATCAATGGCCATAAACATTAATATTAAGGAGGTGGATTTTACAAGCCGACGGGGGAAATTGGTGAAGCTTTTATTACAGTTCTTCTGTGTGATAAAAAAATATAATTGCCGTCTTCTCCGCGCTGTCGATTCTCAAACGCTGATATCAGTAGCAATAAAAGTTGTTCGCGAACGTCAATATTCACGCCTCGAGGGAAAACGAAAACAAAATAAAATCATATTTGATTTCAAACGCAGTGAATTGATATTTTTCCCTTTCGCTCGTTCCGAAACATGACTTTCAACTTATTCCTTTT